>CAXIEJ010000218.1:0-68779 GCA_964023215.1 Eledona agricola | reverse complement strand
ACACGGGGTATGTCCGGGCCGCATATCAGCGCCAACCTCTTCGTCGTAACTAATCACTGACGTCACACTTCATTCAGATGTTGATGGCTTTCGGCGTTATCTTGTCCATGCTGTCCCTTCTTGGCTGCCTTCATCTCGATGATCAAGCTCTCTGACGTGTCTATCACAGCTCGATCTGTCCGTCTGTTTTTTTTAACTTTCCATCGCGCGCGCGCGCAAAACAACATCATTCACCTCTTTCTTCAGAAAGGTCATTTAAGCGTCTCCAACCTCGCCTACACCTATGGCTACACGGCATTCATCGCTCTGTACGTAGCACGCGTTGAAACCGACCTCGGCAACCACTTTGGAGCTGGCCTGACCTCACCTGTGGTTCTCCAGATTTGTTGATTTGATCGTATTGCTCTTTGAACTTCGCGTTGAGCTTGTTACCCGATATTTAGACTTCTCGAACCCGTATATCGCCACCGCCGTCTTTTATTCACTGTACGTCACATCCTCCTTCGCCGGGCTTCCACCCACACTTCGCGCGTACTGACTTGTCGAGCCTCAAGTTGGTCTTTTATAAACATCGGCTTCGCTGGTAGCCTCGGCATCGCCCGTTGGTGTAATGATGATTATTAATGCTATAATCATCATTGCCATCGAAATCCAGCGACAGAGGTAGAGGCGAGACCGTTCACGAGAGAGAGAACCGGCGGCTAAATTTTAGACAGAAAATATTTTTTTTTTTATTCTGATTTTCCTCCATCGATCTCAACTCTCGTGTGCCATGCGCTCGAGACAACCATCTCTGCGTCCTCTGTTTAATCGAGAAAAGAAGAAGGGACCTCATTTCTTTCAGAGTCCAACAATATATATTAATAAAATGGATCCCCTTTTTTTAAGCTGAAATTTGAATGTTCAAACATGCGTGTTGCTATCAAGCGGAAGAACTGATAGTCTCCGAGCAAACAGCGGGACGTTATTGAAGCTCGCGAACCAACTGAGAAAGGGGGACGGGCGCCGTAGATTTGGCAAAGTTGCGAAACTCGCTACAATCTCTTTATACAAAACAGGATTAAAATTGCGGTCTCTGCAAAAAAAATTTTTTTTTGAAACCTTTTATTAATACGTTAAATTCAGAGTCGATTTGACATTTGCACAATTAGAATCGACATGTATGTGGATGACGTACAAGTGTTGATGCTCAATACTGTGCGCTCACGTGGCATAGAAGCACTGGGCTTCTCTGATGAAATGCACGAAGTGGGCTCGCTGTTATCTAACTCCTCTAAGCACAGACGAGAAAATCATGTAAGCTTTTTTGCTTCTTTTTTTACACTCGAAAATGGCAAAAAAAAATTTCCCTTTTAAGACTGACACACCTTTAGAATCCCGCCATTACCTATCAAAAATGTGTCCAGGAACATGGTGTTCACCACGGGCACTCTGGACGGCATACAGCAAATGCTGGCCGAGGCCGATACCAAACTCGTAGAGCAAACACAACTGACCGAATGCGAAAGACAGAAGCGCCTGCTCATGGAAAGAGTCTCCATGCTGAATCATTGCTTCGTGAAGAAGCTGAATCCAACAATCAGATATACTGCTCGATTCTCAAGCAAACACAAAGCGAACACGAATCGAAACTGGAATTGGTTCGCAACAAGAGCAACTGTATCAAGAATTCCTTGCAGTCTCTGCAGCTGGAATTGAGACATCTGTCCACACATTCACTAGACGATCGAATTGAAGACATCATCCAAAATCTCACCGAACTGTCCCAACTTTGAACAATTTGAATCTCAAATGCCAAAAAATTTTTTTTTTTTTGGCAAAAGAAATTTGTTCCTCCTATCGATCTCCCTTTCCTCAACTTGCATATGACCCCTTCACGGGCAAGTCGTGCCAACATACGGGAGAGGAGGCCGTCGGTACAGCCAATGCATGATGATCCATTCGACGTGCGAATACTATAAATATATAATGTCCACCCTGATGCGCACGCAACTAGAAAAGGGTGCTTGAGCCTGTATAGCGTGCGTGCGTATCTCACACGGGAGAGGACCAACGATGGAAGGAAAGAAAAGAGAATCGGTACGAATTCGTTTTTTTTTTTTTTTTTTTTTTTTTCTCCGTCTCAGCCAACCACTCTCTCTGTCCGAATGACGTTTTGGCCGGAAAACTCACACGAATCATGTCGATAGAGACGGCGATGTGAAAATCGATCGGGCCGAAAAAAAAAATAATTAAATCGTCTGACACTTTTTGGCATCATCGCTATAGAAAGCGTCAAATGACTCTTTTTATTCATCTCCGATGAAATAGTGCTGGAGATACTCGAGCTCCAGCTCGTGAAGTGGGGCCACATAGGACGAGGGATGTGAAGCGGACCTCCAAAGTCATATTCAGCGACTCGCTTCGCCGTTCCGAACGCAATCACCTGGTCGGGCTTGCCCTAACCTTGCGACGCCAACGCACACCGAAGTCGCGTCGAAAACACCCTCTTTGCGCAATTCTTCAATCTGGAATAACTGCTCGGCGCATTGACCAATCGACATTAAAACGCGGTGGTTCGAAAATTTCCCGACCTCGCAGCAAATTCTCCACGCTCTGTTCCCGCACCTTGATGTCGAGGAGACATAACGTGTGCAAGCCCAACCCCTTGTTCTCCTTGACCTTGTCGTAGAAAGAATCCGGTCGCCAAGTTCAGTCCAAAACGGCACCGAAACCGTCTGTCCATACCTGTACAACTGCAACCCTATCACGCCCACCGCATTCATAATCGAGGCGTTGTGCACCACCTCGACGCGCACCTCCAGTCGACGCGCTCGGAGGACCAAAATCAGTGTGGGTCGTGGCGCCAAAGGGATCACCAATCACGAGAAACGCAACGTCACTCACCCTCGCCATCTCCAACATCTCATCGCAACCCCTCTCCACGAACTCCCTCGTCACCTCGACAATCTCGCATCCATACAGGCGCTCAAGGCGGGACTTTTCAACCCCAAGCACGGACGTGTACGATTCCAAATAAACCCTTCGCGCTGACCTTGACATCCTCTAAACCACGCACGGTAATGTCCTTTTCACCACCGAGGCCCAGAGACCAATGATGTGGAGGACCATGGAGAGTGAACGCGCACGACTAATCAAATCAAAAGGAGGGAGAAGGGAGGGGAAAAAATAACGCTCGAAACGTCGCGCGCGCGGCCGATCGCATAAAAAAAAAAAAAATAACACTCGAAACGTCGCGTGGCGGCGACCGATCGAATCAAAAAAAAAAAAAATAACGCTCGAAACGTCGCGCCCCTTTCCCTCCTAATGCCCCTCACACACACGCGTGCGGAAACCAAAACAAATCGGCTCTACTAAACCGTACCGTCGTCCAGGTCCACCGAAGCCTCATAGAGGCCTTCGACTTGCCTCAGTCTGTCAGCAAGGGTACGATTGAATACTGAAACAGATGCTTTGACTTGTCCAGGTGAAACGGACAACCTCACCAACGAACTCATCAAGCAGTCAAAGGCGTTGTTGAAACCTCGCTTTTCTCTACCAACAGGGTCAGGGGATACGTATATCGACACATCGCGCCCTACGAGCGCCCGCCGGCCGAGATTCGAACGCGTCTCCCACTCGCTCGGCCAATCACCTTCGCGATCGGTCGGCGTCACTCGAAACAAGACTGACGAGCGAGTAGAAGCACGCCGGCCAATCTGAGACCATCTGCTTCAGATAGGCCCAACAGGACCACCAAAAAGTCTGTCTCCCGCGAGAGGAGGAAGTCAATCATCAGGCTGTGATCGAACGAAAAACTTTCGAGAAAGTAGAAGAAAAGTACGTGATAGTCCAACCACATCTCCCAAGCCTCTTCCGACACGTCACCACATGCGTCAGCACTTTCCTGATCTGGACGTGCGTTCCATGCGTCTTCAGAAAAGACATGACAACTCTCAGTGAATTCAATGACTGCGTCAAAACGTCGTCTTGCTCAGACAGAAAGAGACAAATTGCCTCCATGGCGCCTTCGTAGTCAGCAGATGACCGTAAATTGACGAAGCGAGATTTATGAATTCGCAAAGCAACGCTCGCCAGGGGCGCTCCGACTCGCCCGGGGACTCTGCCAACGAAGGCAGTGCGAACCCAAAAAGCTTGATCACTTGAAGAGTGAAAAGACGCTGGATTGAATCATCGACTGGATGAGTGTCGGCTGGCATGACATCATCATGTATATGATGAGACGCATTCAATAGAAACTTTCCCACTGGGGGAAGAGAAGCGCTGGGATTGTCTCAAGATCAACTTGGAGCGCATTGACCGATCATCTGATCGCATATCTCCAAATCGCTCGGCGGATGCACCATTTCATGATTCAACATCGACAAGATTTTTCAGCGCAGTATCTCGATTGCACAGCTTCATGCGGGGAACCGCCAACTGCACGATCGCATGCGCAAATGCATACAATGTCGAAGACTCATCATCCAGTCGACGATGGCCATCGAGACCGTCTCCGTCAATGCTCGTCGACATGTCCAATGGTGTCGTCTTGAGCGAGGAGGAGATTCCATCTTCTTGAAGTGCGATCGACTCGGACGAGTAGAGATTCTCTCGGTGGTGCTGGAATGCCTTCAACACCTCCAAACCAAATTCGACCAACGTGTGGAGATGACTACTATCATCGCCGATGCGCGCATCTCGAGAGAAGCGAAGAAACTTCCAAACGTTTTTTTCTCAAGTAAGTGATGACAGTCTTGAAATACAAAAAAATCCACTTGGACAATGTCGCTCGCCTTCTCCAGAATCTCAGCGTGGACCGAACAATCGACCAAGGACAGAGGAGACCACCACCAATCGGCGCGTGACTACCGACCGAAATCAGAAACGCCAAACGGCATTTCCAACAACGAGGACAAAATTTTCTTCCGAACCAACGTGATACGCGATATCAAAAGATCATCAACCAACGCGTCCTCCAACGTGCATCTCAGCATAGCGGGACGCCGCACTTCCAATTCCGCACTTGATCAACATGCTGGCGCCCTCCAAGCTCATCACCAAGTCGATCAGGCTCGAATAATGCGACAGGAACAACTCGATTCCTGTTTGGAAAGACCGCTGTTGAGCACCGCTTTTCGGTCGCCATTTTCAATCAACGCACTCAAATCGTCGTAAATGCTTCTCCAAATGGACAAGGTGAACAAAAAAAGGGTCCAGATTCAGAGGTGCCATTCCCTCGGGACAACCATACAATTCAAACGATTTCAAGCTATAAATATGTATACACACATAATAATTCAAATGTGTCAATACAAAAAAAAACCACACACGTTCGCCCTGTCATGTATATAACTCGCGCACGCAGAAACCAAACATACGTTTGACGCTAGGAAAGAAGCAATGTCATTCGGCGTGTACGCCGAACCCATCGAATGACTGCTGCTGCTGCTGCTGCTGAGTCACAAACTTCAGATTCGAAATAATCGCGGGCAGTTCAGCGTGTTATCTTTGAAAAGCTCACGTTCAATTTGAACGAGCGTTCGAAACGTGGGACTTTGATGAAACATCTCTCGCATGCGGCACGTGCGCGATAGACAAGATGCCACTTACGCGCGCGACTTGTAGCGAAAAAATTATGCGACGAAGTGAATTGTTTTTTACATCTAGCGGCGGCGGCGGCAAAGGATCTTGAGAAAAGGTTCACCGTCATCGTTCGGTATCATTAATGCAGTTGTTGACGATCGCTAAGCAGTCAACAAGTGTCAAAAAATGAGGAAGAGTGGGACGCGCGCAAGTGTGCAAAAAAAAATTGTACCGCAAAAAATACGTACACAATAATGACATGTTCTCGAGTGCGGGCCGCTACGCGTTCCTTGTCATTAATCTGCTTATTGACGGCATTTTCCGACACGTGAGTGTCGGGGTGTGACGAAAATGTCGACCTTGAAGCGAATGGGTAGCGTCCTCAGCAACTTTACGCGAATACACAAACCAACTGAGCGTCGCCATGGGAACAATGAGGGGACAGTAGGAGTAAAGCAGAGTTTGACTCTGGAATTGGTATTGTCTACGGTGATGTTTTCCAGTTTCACCACATTCAGTTGTTCCAGAGTCAGAGGATGTTCGGGATCGCTGATATTCCTCACAAGGTCTTCAGTACACACACACACACACACACACATATAAAGAACAGTTAGAAAAAAAAAGGCCGCGAGCAAATCTGAAAGGGAGATGAGAATTCATTCACACTGCCGGGCGCGAACAAGTCCCCTCTGCTCCGGCATCTGCTTTCTCCTGCTGAATGGCCCGGACCGCGCGCGCAAGAACATAATGCATACCGAAAACCTCGAGGCAGTCCGAATTCATCTGTACAGTCTTCATCTTGACAGGTGTCAGACTCTCGCCTTAAGATGATCTGAACCCCATAAACGGTAGGGTTCGGGTTGATGAGTGTTTCCGGGCGTCATGTATGTAAGGCGTGGTCAAAGCGCGAAGCGAGAATTTTTGTAGACAAATCAGAAACAACGCCACAAAACTTTAATTTTTTTTTTTTTTCCTTGACCACGAATTCGACTGCGCGCTATCTCGTGCCAAACAAAAACAGAGTTTGAAGGCGCGAGAGGGGTAGAAACGGCATCACATAACAACGGCTCAGTCATCTCTGGCACTTTGCGTCTTACGGGCGTCGCGCCGACCAACCAAGATTTTAAACGTGAAGGTGAAAGCTGATTTTCACTCAGGGATCGCGCTACAGGCGTGTGGAATGGTTCAGTGGCGGCTCCGTGTGTGCACAATCTCGCAAGTCGCTTATGTCATCGACCACGGAACATACATACCAATTAAGAGTACAACGGCGGCGCAGAAAAAAACACTTGTACTATTTCCTACACACACACACAGCCTGACAGAGAAAAAAGAAACGTTTTCAACCGCGAATTCTAACGAATCAATCGACAGCTGTTTCTGTTTTTCGAATGACGTGGAAATCCGAGAAAAGAGCACCGCTATATGCCAATTTTTGTTTCACGAGGTGTCAAAGCACAAGGGCGCGAGAGCGGCGCATGTGTGTGTCGGGACCTGAATGCTCTTTTCACACGGTGAACACGAATGTAAACTCTTTTGAGTAGAGTGGTATAGAGAAATCGGTACAGCTCTCGGAAATAGGAGAGGAAAAGGGAGTGGTGCGGCCCAGAGTAGCAGCTAAGTGAAGGTGTGGCGGTCGCAGGTTCGAAAAGAAGAGGTGCAGGTATGTCTCGCGTCTCCGAACGACTTGTGCTCCTCTCTCTTCAAAAGACACACAGTAGTTTGAACGTGTGCTCAAAAATATTTTTGATGCGCACAGTTTTGTTCAAAAGGAGTAATAATATAGAGAGGGCGCGCGCAGTATCTGCGGTGCTCTAAAGCAGAGGGGTGCTTCGTCTTCTCGGAGGCATGCCCGATTCCGGTGAGAGTGCATGTCACGAGCGCACCAAGTGAATACAGAGATTTCACAATCAGCATTGCTGTAGCCAGGTGTCTGTTAAAAAACACAGTTTTTTTTTTTATAGCTGTCACCAGTTTTTCGGCTTGTGCTGGTGATTTGACTGTGCGAGATCAGAAGGCCGAATGCAGCCGAAGGGTGCGGCGAGAGAGAGCAAGAGGGGTATCGACAACCAGCCGTGCAAGCGCGTTATTTGCAATATTCAGACGTGTTTGAAAGAAAACAACTTCGACGAGTCGCGATGTACCCGCGCATTCGAAGAGTACATGGACTGCGTAAGGAAGTATCCAGAGTACTATTATGTACCAAGTAAAGTTCCCGGAACGAAAAGCAGAAGCACCGAGAACCCGTGAAGGTGGGGCGACGATGCTGGTGCGCAAAAAGACCGCCATGCGCTAGATTCGATGGGGAAGAGTATTAGTGATGTTGCGCGACTGAGAGAAGGTGGGGGGAAATGATGGGCTCTCTGCTACAGAGTCTGATGCGTTGTACGTAGTATTGTACATAGCACAAAAAAAAACAATTTGGCGGAGGTGTAACGGACAAAAAGAGGAAATAATGTGTAGAACGCGCGCGCATTCATTCAACGACTTGTCATGTTCTGAGCTGATACGTGAACAGCTCTATTCGAAGCAGGACTGGCGCGGTACAAATAAATTGGCCGCTCTCACCTTCTCTTTTACACGACAAGGAATGCGAGCTAGAGGAGATGAAATAGATGTCCATATGTCATTTTCTCGCACGCGGTACAATTTTTTGCTTTAACTCGGCCATATATCCGCAACTGGCACGATTTTAAAGAAGAAACTGAGTCACGAGCACTGACTCTTCGGACGGCCGTGAAGCGCGCGCAGAAAGAGTGTTCCGAGCACGTCTTCTCTCTCTCTCTCTCGGAGAGCCTAAAAGTCACATACACACACAGAATGCGCATATGGGGAGGAGAGAGTTCTTCCGCGCAATGCTCACGCATTAACGTGAGATACATTTCGACTATACAATACAAGAGCGAAAGGTTAGGCTTGGCGGCGCGGATTCAAGATCTTGCAAAGGTGGTTCAAAAAAGTTTAGGGAGGAGGCCCCGTGCATCCCACTCGCATGGGGGAAAGGCGGTGCAGGTGCCATTCGCTGATAAGTGGAGGAGAGGTAGATGTCAATGCTGGCGGCGGCTGGAGGGAAAGCGGTGGTTGACTGGGACGATGTCGAATCGAATATTTCGAACTTTTTGTTTGAGTTTTTTGATTTTTTTGCGACAGAATCCAGATTCGATGATTTGTTTGTCTATTTTTTCCTGAGACAGCTTTTTTGAAGGCCGCTTGGATGGTTTGTTACGTTGCTTGGTCAAGGCGGAGTTGGTCAGCTCGAGCTTGACGAAATTGTTACCAGAAGGAGAACCATCGACACGGGCGACAGATTCAGCGCGAACCGGCGCGCGACGCTTCGAAGAAAGATCGTCCGAAACGTCGTTTTTTCTTGGAAAATCGGGAATAAGTTGAGTTGAAGTGTCGGAGGTGGAGTCGCAAAGAGTGGGTTCCTGAGCTTGGTGAACAGAGGAGGGGTCACGAGGACGGTCATCATGGGTAGAATTTTTGCTTCTGGGAGGAGCACGACAATCGACAACAGACGAAACGTTGAATGATTCGAGTTCATTTTCGTCTTCACTCCCGTTCACTTCGCGATAGACTAGGTCCCAGTCGACAACGGGTTCGCCATCGCTGTTCAGATAGTCCGAGGCATGGTCAGGAGCATCGTCACGAATGACATCTTCATCTAGGTACTGAAGTTGATCCAGTTTCGCATCATCGTCGGGTCCTTTATGTTGCGAATATTCGTCGCGAACGGTGAGATTTTTTATAATTTGAGAAGGAACTTGAACGACGGGAAGGAGCGGATCCGATTCCGACGCGTCAACAACTTGGCCATCGTTGCTTGGCTCTGGTGGATGTTCGGGTGCATCGATTCCGCCTTCAGAAGGAGGAGAGACAAAAAATGGGATTTTTCCAGAAAGCCAATCGTAAAGAACGATTTTGGCGGTGGAGTTCAAGTTGGGGCGATTGCCGCGAAGCAGATGGCCCGTTTTGTAGGCGAGTTGAGTCAAAAAGTCAGCATGATCATCCCAGTTCAGAATGCCATAGACATTGACCAAATGCTGCTTTCTGGCGCGCTTCAAGACTGAAGGGACATGTTCGACAGCATCTTCGAGGTTTTCGATGCGGACAACACCCTTCAAGACGACATCGTTTTCGCTGTTGGTGGAGGAGCTATAGACGACTCCGGGACAGTCGACCAAGAAGATACGTTTGAAAAGAGTAATGTACTGCCAAACTTTAGTATATCCGGGAACGGGCGCGCTCGGACAGACCTTCTTGCGGCGCAGCGTATTGATGACCGACGATTTGCCAACGTTGGGATATCCTATGAAACCGACGCTGATTTGATGTTTTTTGGCGTGAAGGCGCTGAAATTGACGAAGAACTTGGATGAGTGAACCCTTTCCGAATGGCTTGGTGATCGAGGCGTGAAACGCAATCACGGGATACTCTTTGGAAAAGATGGCAATCCAACGTCTGAGTGCCCAGCTAGGCACCAAATCGGCCTTGTTCAATAACAATAAAAGATGTTTCGTGGGACACCTTTTTTTCAAGTGCTTCTCAACGTGCCAGCAACGCGTTCCCATGGGATCTCTGGCATCCAGTACCTCGACGATGACATCACTGGAGTCTATTACTTTGTAAAGTTCTCCCCAGATTCGGTGAGACTGACCCTTGTTGAAAATTGGATTTCGGGCCATCGGACGAAAATCAGCATCTCCCCGTACAATATTTCGGTCTTTTTCCTGCACGTAGTTCTCTTGACTCTGCGCAGACTTTGAAGCCAACTCTGGTAAATCGACACACGTAAGCTTGGGTCTCTTTCGCGTCGAATTCTTTCCGAATGTATAATCGAACGATTCGACTTCTAAAATGCCAGGATTTCTCTTGTTCTTTACACCGTGCGTGACGAACACAGAACCAATAGCGGTGCAGTCGACATCGTTCAGGTGGCAGCGAGTTTCCAAAGAGTCGTCCGTGGTCAATCATCATTCCCAAAAAAAAAAAAAAATAGAATACATATTCTCTACCCACTTTTGAAAATAAATTAGAAAAAAAAATGTACCTCTTTTCGATCTTCAAGTAATGAAAATGGAATTTTGGCAGGCTTCAGAAGACAGGTTGTGCTGCTGTGCTTTTGCTTCTCCATCTCTTCGCGGAAGGTCGATAGCTCCGCTTGATCCACGGTTCGAGTGTTGTTGAACCAGCGACGGTCTGGTTGAACACGTGCTTGGTGAGTTGTGTCCTTCGACTTGAATGCCTCGTAGACCAGTTTTCCCTTTCGATCGTACTGCGGGCGTGTGTCATACATCTTCAGGCGATTCTTGGTCGCCTGACTCCGGCCCCCTACATTCCCAGTGCGAGGCATGGTGAAGGGTACGAAATCAAAGGAAAAACTACACAGACAACGTATGTGAAAATTTGTAGAGAACAAAAAAAAAAAACTTTCCGCTTTTTTGGCGTCAAAAAAATTGGGGAAGCGGAAGGAGGGACGAGGCGACATCAAGTGCCCATCAATTGAACAATACACGAGGGATCGATTCCAGGCATAGGCGCTCAGGTGCCGTGCTCGTGGATGAAAAGAATCCCTTCCCACCTCTCAATTGGAGAAGAAAAAAATAATATTTTAAAATTCTTGTTGCGTCCGATCCATATTACATTACGATACCCGCCGGGGTCGAATCGTGATCGCGCAAGCCCAGAGGACTTTCCACAGACCATCTAACTACGATGTCTCTGGCCGAGGCCGAGTCAAAGGATATCCTCGATGTCACTCAGCTTATAGACGAGCCAGATGTCCAAGATGGCGGCTTCATGCCCCCCGAAGAGGCCACCATAGATGTCGGGAATCTGACCGCCATTTCTTATCTGGCTCCATTGGACGAAGACTACAATGAAACGGCCACGAAACTTGTTCAAGAACTACTCAACAAAGTCTTTTGTCTGCCTGTTGAGAAGACGAGCGTAGGACCGATGGTGCTCTTGCCTCCAACCAAGATACCCATCCCTCGTGAAAAGAATGTGCGTCCACCCTTCGAAGACATCTGTATCTTAGAAATCGTAATTTTGTTGATCTCGCGAAAAGTTTCGGGCGATGATTTGATTTCTGAAATAATTGAGAAATAGAGAATTAATTTCTTCGAATTGTTTTTTTCTTTTTGCTTTGAGAGTTGATTTGTCTTGCTACGAACTTGCACGTGCACGTGTCTTTCTCATCCGGTCCTTTGTGACTGGATGTTCGCTTTCTCTCTCCCCCTCCATTTTCCGATGAGCGAGAGGATGGAGATGTTCTGACGCGGTATATTTTTGATTTTCTGAAGATTCCCGTTCCGCGTTCGGAGACCAAATGGGAGAAATTCGCTAAAGAGAAGGGCATTCGAAAGCGCAAAAAAGAAACCAAGGTATGGGACCAAACGACTGGCACGTGGAAGCGCACGTGGGGCAAGGATTCCATCAAACAAAAAGATGATTGGTTGGTGGAGTGTGATCCGGATAAGACGACGATGAGAGACCACGAGGACCCATTCATTCAAAAGGTCGCCGAGAAGAAGCAAAGAGTTTTGAAACAGAAGAGGAAGGAAATCGCGAACAAGCGAACGGCGCTCATTTCAACGACCAAAGAGGCTCTTGGATCGAAAACGGCAACACCATTTGTCATCGGGAAACTGTCTTCTACGGCGAAGGGTCTTTCTCCAGCGCATCTCAGTCGGGCTATTCACATGGCTCAGAGGTCGACTAGGTCTCTGGGTGCGTTTGATACCCAAAGGTCGGACGAGCCATTAAAGAAGAAGAAGAAGGCGATCCCACAAACCCGGGATGCCGAAAAGAAGATCAGTGAGCGCGTTTTGAAGGGTATCACGCTCTCATCGCTGCGAGAGAACGTCGTAGACGGGGATAAGATGGCCAATCAAATAATTCGTGAAAAGAAAAAAAAACCGGAACCGAAAAATCGCCAGAATCGATCGACTAAAAAGAGACGTTAGACGTGTCTATTCGTGACCACGGCGTAGCAAGTATCATCCGTGTACATACGCAATATCTGTATGCGCAGCATGCTAGCATGGAGAAGAGAGACGGAGAATCACAGTGCTCTCTCTATTAATCACTTTGACATTTGAATTCGAGAGATGAATTCACTGAATTCGAAATACTCTCTCTTCCAGAACGACGATGATGTGGACACAATGAAGGATGCGAGTGTTCAATAAACCCCCTGACTTGACCAACCGTCAATTTATCTTGTTGTTTTGTCGGGCGAAACGCCCATCGCGTTCACAGAACGTCACAGCGCCAATGA
This sequence comes from Eledona agricola, assembly GCA_964023215.1. Lineage (NCBI taxonomy): Eukaryota > Metazoa > Arthropoda > Insecta > Coleoptera > Tenebrionidae > Eledona > Eledona agricola. The sequence continues at coordinate 55,932 of CAXIEJ010000218.1, read as the reverse complement.
GAAAATAAACACACTCGGAAAAGACTGGGTTGAAGCGGTAGAGTCTGACGTTTGCTTCATGCTTCATTCTGCATGCAGAGACGGCCATTTCCGTAATTAACGGTCAAATGCAACGTTTCGGAAACTTTAAAAAAAAATAAATCTGGATCAATATATTAAGAGAAGGTATATGCTGAGTTGAATTGACCTCAGTTCGAATTGCATTACAAATGGCCTTACCGCATTCAAATCGGATCTGGCTATGCCTCTCTTCTGCGAATCCAAAACTCACTCTTTTCTCTAGGCGCCTTACTGAATAATTTCAGCGACGGTTGAATAAGTAAAAAAAAAATATTTTTTTCCTTCACGTACACCAAAAATAGGCGCTTTATTTGTTTTGGCGTGTCTGTTATCGATTCATGAGATGGTGGCCGTCGACGCGGATTGGTTCCGCCTGTTGGCCCATTTTGGAAGGGACATCATCTCTCCTGGTCATGGCACTGACCGTTTCACTCGACGCCATCACCTCCCTTAAATTCAGTGTTGTCTGGCTCATCGCTACCATATTCGTCCTCATCGGGACCTTCAGCGCGGTCCCCATCACTGGGTTCTGCAACGTATTCGTCGGCACTGGAATCAAACAAGTAGTATTCACTGCAATCGGTAGTCGATTTGCGATCATCGGTCCCATCGGTAAAGTCGTCTCCACTGAATAATAATACATCAGGAGAATCATAATCACTGGATTCTTTAGAAGAGTAATGGCCGACAGGGTCTTCATGCATGTGCTCGCCAGGCTCGTTGGATTCATGATCACCACATTCAACTTCAGAGTTTCCAAATTCATCTCTCAGTGGATCTTCAACTGCCCTTTCTTCACCTATTTCTTCGCTTAACAACCTCGTGTATCCCGCACAAGCTCGCACATCATCTTGTACAGTACCAACATGATCTAATTGTTCTAATGACGATGGTTCGTCATTTTGGTCCGAACCGACGCGATCCAACATTTCCATTGATGACGTTTCGTCAATTATTTGGTCCGAACCGACGCGATCTAATTGTTCCAATGACGACATTTCATCAATTGTTTGGTCCGAATCGACGAGATCTAATTGTTCCAATGATGACGTTTCACCAATTATTTGGTCCGAATCGACACGATCTAATTGTTCTAATGATGACGTTTCATCAAGTGTTTGGTCCGAACCGACACGATCTAATCGTTCTAATGATGGCGTTTCATCAAGTGTTTGGCCCGAACCGACACGATCTAATCGTTCTAATGATGGCGTTTCATCAAGTGTTTGGTCCGAACCGACACGATCTAATCGTTCTAATGATGGCGTTTCATCAAGTGTTTGGCCCGAACCGACACGATCTAATCGTTCTAATGATGGCATTTCATCAAGTGTTTGGCCCGAACCGACACGATCTAATCGTTCTAATGATGGCGTTTCACCAATTGTTTGGTCCGAACCGACGTTAGGCGCTGCTGATCCTGCTTGAAAAGGTTCGTCTCGCTCATCGCTCAGTTGATCATCACGTTCCCCAATAGACGGTGTTGGCTCATCGGCAAGATCACGGTTGGAGACATCGTGAAGACCGGGTGGGATTACTGTGCGCGAGCGGTGTCGATCAGTTGTTTTGAATGATGATGGTCTATTGAAGTGTTCCAAATTTCGCTCTAAAGATGGCGGTCGATCTTTCATGGCGCCGTGTTCGCGTCTGCTTCTTCGGTGCCTCTCCTTGGACGGCCACCTGCTGGCTCTCCGTTGACTGTCCAATCCCCCCCGAGATCGGCCCAATTGAGAGTCGCTGGCATCGATCGTAAGGTTGGTGTTCATTGTCAACTTCGGCTCTTCGGCTTCGCCCAACTGGCCAAAGTTCGACGACGATTGGGCTGACATCGACAGCCGCAGTGACTTAGAATCCGACCAGTGGCTGTCGGGAAGATCTGGGTCTCTTATAGACGATTGCGTTGGCGAGTAGTTGTTTTTGCTGGATTCTTGGAAAATTTTGTCGTATTTCTTTATCAGCGTCGAATAGAGCGACAAACTGTCGGAACACTTCGTCTTAAAAAACATGGAGCACAGTTTCCGTCTAGTTATACTACAATCAGGTTGCTGCTCGCGAAAAACCTTACGCAAAAAAGAGATGATGACTTTTATTGTTTCCAAGTTGCTCTCCGGAAGTCTCCGTACGACTTTTTCAAAATTTGAGTAGCTGCGATTACTGGAGGTGGAACTGCTCGTAGAAAGAGATGCAAGGTTCACGGCCATGTTGCTGGGAATGAGTCCACCCGACTCGGGCAGACTCTGAACCCAAAACAACAGTAACGTGGCCACTTTTTCGTCGGGTAGATCGTCGGGCAGATCAAACGAGCCGCAGTTGAAGGCATGCACCAGAGATGAAACCGCTCCGAAATCGGGGTTAACCATGATAATGTCCTTTTTTTTATACGACTCGTGAATCAGGAGCCAGTTGATGCAAGTCGACACAGCTGCTGGCACTTTTGTGCGCTGAAGTTCCAATAAATTCCGACTAGAATTGCTCAGCGCCACCTCAAAGGGAACGAAAAATTGCAAGGTGGACGGCATGCGCTGTTCACTTTCTACCAGCACCTTCATCAATGCGCCCGTCGATTGACCAACCGATAAGGACCAAGTAATCTCCACATTTCGAGCGGTCATTCGATTTTTGTCAGCATGCGCCACCACCATGCGTAGGTGATTGCTCAGTACGCGAATGGTCTCTCGATTCGCCATCGGCAATCTGTACATGATCGATTGAAGCACATAGCCGCGCTCTTGACGATCGGCGATGTCTAAGCAAAAACAAAGAAATCCCACCAAATAATCATCGTTCAGAAGCATATTGTGTAAAAAAAAAAAAGGTTAACGACTCTGTATCCGCGCGCGTGCGAAAAAAAAAATCACGGCCGTTCTCTTCGGCGACGTTGTCATTATATTTCCAGACATACTCAACGCGAGCTTGACATGCGCTTCATACTTCTTGGTGTAAATGGGTTCCGGCAGCGCCTGCAAATACCTGATGATCACCATCGCCACGTTCTCGGACGACCTCTCTTGCAGCTCCGAAAAGGCAAAGGTCACACCTTCGCATACATCCCCTATCGTCAGTGACACGAAGCCTCCTCAGAGAAGGGAAAAAAAAAAAAAAAAAAACCTAAAATGTGTACGAAAGAACGACGCGATTCGCGCCGAAAAAGACCTCGTGGCCCTTCTCTATCTCTTGGCGAACGCGTGACCTCCAATCCAAAAACACGCCGTTCTCCTCTCCATCTCTCTCTCTCTCTCGAATGGGCGTACCCCGATCAAACAACGCCTTGTAAGTCGCAAAGACGGCCACGTTGCCTGGAACTCGGTACAACCCTTCATCCCTCAGGCCTGGAGAGACGCGTGCGCACGCGCCAAATGCAACTCGTGTTAGTGCATCTCTCTCTCTCTCTTGAAAGAAGAGCGCCACCTCGATGCGCGTGCCTGTGAACTCTCTCACCCACGAATGCGCTCCCTCTCTCTCGCACAACTCAATCCTGCCTCAGGTCTCCTCTGTGCCTCCACGCTACTACTGTGACTGGTGTTCGATCGCGACCGCCGCTCGACGTTCACCACCGACTCTCTGCTCGACCGCGCGACGAAACGAAAAAAAAAATCGGTCTTGCGCGCAACGCCACATACACACACTTTGCTACACACAAACCGAACCCGTCAAAAAATAAACCAAGTTCGCGCGTACCGTACTGATTGAGCCATGTGACGCTCGCAGCGATCGGACTTGGTATTGCTTTCCACAGGGGATCGGAACGCTCAGCGGCCAGCGCCAATGGCTGACCGAATACGCATCTCAAAGGATCGACGTCTTCGGTTAGAAGAAACAGAGGATTCACATCGACTGACCGCAGCTTCTTCTTCGAGCTCTTAAACATAATAAGTGCGGCGCTTTCCGGTCCAGACCCGCTCTCACTCAAGAGACACTAGACAATGTGACAGGATCTACTCCCCTTTTTAACCGCGGTGGTATTCGGCTGCTGTCAGAGGGACTGCGCACGCGACCTTCACTTGAGACTTTGTACGGGATGCAATGCGCCTAAAGAGATCACCCGAACTGGGCTGACAATACAGTCGGTGGGATGATCAGTTCATAAAGCACGCGGTCTCAGAGTTCGAAAAAGGTGGGCGGAAAAATGGTACAACGCCAGAGTCAAGGTTTTTTTGAAATGGCTCAAATTCACACGTCAGACACTTCTCATACACAAAGGCGAGTGTATTGTTTGTGTCACGCGCTGCGGCAAAAAGAGTCTCATCGACGGGGCAAACCCTCTCTCTCTCTCGGATGGCGCGAGCTGATCGTGGGCGCCACCGTAATCAAGCGCGCGTATAATGGCCACAACTCGTGTGATAAGGGCAGCCTTGCGCGAGAGCACAACAAAAGACGGGCTAAAGTTGCGGCGTGTGTGTGTGTGTGTGGCACGGTACAATCTCGACGGTTGAAAAAAAAAAAATTCACGGTCGCGCACGTTGTCTCGCCAAAAGCGTGCGCGCACTTTATAACCCGAAGAAGAAAAACGTTTCTGATCGGCGCGACATGCACGCGGATCGGGAAAGCTTGCGACGAAACCCCGTGGGAGAAATCGAAAAGTGGAAACTCTCCCTTTCACCCCACCTGGTCGAGGCCCGCGCGACATAGCGAAGGCAGTTGATGAGAATCCGACATCTCTCCTTTAACAGATGCGCGGTTTGTGCTCTCCTCACGTCTGTTGAAAAGAAGCCTCTTTTTTCCCATACACACACGCACACACACACACATGTGAAAAGAAAAGACAAAAAAAAAACTGCGACCTAAGAGACGAAACGACGCGACACGGCGAAAGACGTCGTCGCCAATTATCAGTTCGCTCTCTTTATCCACCGAGGCATCGCACCGCTCCCTTCTTGGATGAGATCCGCTGCGGACCGGCGGAAGCAAAGCACGATCTGGACTTGACGAGGCGCGCCGAGATCGCCAATACGGCGCATAAATGCCGAGACACTAGTCTTTTTCTGTGCGGTCACGATGGATTCGGAAGATATCCAATACACCGACAGTCTTATCCAAGAGTATCTCGCCTACCGAGGCCTTTCTGTCACGATCGATACATTCGCGAAAGAGAAGGAGGAAGTGAAAAGTCATCAAGTAGGTCAGTATTATTGGTCTTGCCCTCCTCTCTTTCCACGCTTCTTTTTTTCTAATGCACAAAGGATGCGCCGCGCGCGCGCGGCCTAACAATTAGAATTCTCCTTTCGCACACAGATCGAAAGGATAGTAGCCGAATTGTTCCTGCTGATACACGATGGCCACATCCACAAACTCCTTGAGCGCTGGTCGCAGCTCGATCAGCTCTTTTTTTCGAGGTAGAGATCGTATTAGTGTGTAGTATTATCACGCCGCAACATGCGTGCGCATTTCTATCCACTTTTTTCTTTATCTCTCTGACTGCGCAGCACCAAATAACTTTCTCCTGTTTCACCCGCGCGTCGCCAAATGGCGCAGAGTAGACAGCGTCTTTTTCCCGGCGCAGGAACTGGAACGGTCGCTCAAGCGCTACTATGTCATTCACGCCATCCAGGTCGGCCGAACCGACAGAGTCTTCGAATTTTTCAAGCGGTACGCGCATGAACTGGTTGCCGACAAGGAGTGGGGCGCGTGGTTCGTTTTGCCCTACCTCGAAAATCCAGAGCAGAATCAGACGTTCTGCGCGTTTTTCGAGAGGAGCTGGCTGGAGGCGCTCGCGGCGTCTCTCAACAACTTCTTGACCTGCATCTTTCAGTCCCTGCCAATGCCCAGAATACTCAACTTCGGCGTCGAGAGGAAGATAAGGTTGGCACTTCAAGTTGCCAACAAGGAACTGACGAACGAAAACGCCGAGCTGAGAACTAAAATAGAAAGCCTAAACCGAGAGCTGAGACGGCTCAAAATGTGACCTGGTGCGCGCGCGCACGAACAACGCATATGATCGGTCGAAGGCTCTGTGTGTGTGTGTGTCAAGAGCAATCGGAGGTTCTGAGAGAGGACATATTTTAGAGTTAGTGTGTTCTGTGTGTGTGGAAAACACTTGCGCCAAAACAAAATTGGCAAAACAATACTCTCTCATTCGGCAACTCAAAGCTCTCGCGCGCGCGCGCAGAGAGAGAGAGAGAGAGAATCGTCTTTGTCAAGATGATTTTTTGTGTGTCGCGTACTGTTCACACACACACGAAAGAGAGAATTTGCGCGCGCGCGTACAACTCTCTTTTAGGGATTGTCCTTGCGCTCCCTGCCATCCAAATGCACTCGACCCAAAGCGTCTGGCTGGGATGCCGCCGTGTTGATGAGGGTGATATTAACGTGTTTCCATTGGTACGTTCCGTGGGTATGGAACACAATGTTGAGCGCGATGATCATATACTCTATGAGGGAGAAAATAGAATAGACTGCGTGTGGAGGAAGAGAAGTCAAAACGGTCAGTATCGAACGGCCCAAGCATAAACGTGGTCCAGACTGGGCATAATAGACCATGCTGCCGTCAATATTTAACGGCCGAAATAAAATGTGTAAATTTACGCTTCTTTGTGGTACTCGATAGATCCGTTTTTTTTTGCACAAATGACGTCTTTCGAAAAGGAACGCGTATGATATGCGCACGCTCTGTCGAGATACTTTTGGAACCGTGTTGTCGTACCGCCTACTTCGCAAAAATAGGTGTGCCTCCAATAAAGGTAGATCGACAAAAAGAAGAGGACGGTGTGTCCTGTAGCAATGGCAATTCGGTCTTTCAAGTATTTTTTTTCCTCTTCGTCCAATGGACAGCGGCCTTTTATGTAGCAAACAACCGAGCAGACGAAGTGAACGTGGGCCAGCACCATGAAGGACAAAAATCCAAACTGATGAATGGGGAAGTTTTCTTGGCTATTCACGACAGTCAGAAGATACAGCATGAAATCTTCGAGTATTGCGGTGAACAGCGATGCATTGTTCCAAGCCCTGAAGCTCCTTTCAGAGCATGAATGTCTGGAATTTCTGCGCTCTCGGTGGTTCTTGATCAGCAAGTAGTCACCATAGTCTAGAAGAATTTTCATAGACGAGTACAGGCCTATCCCTAGACGAAAAATGTACTAAAGCTGAGCTGTCAACAATATTGTACCAAACAAGAATCATCACAGCTAAGATGATGATAAGTCTGTATTCGTCCTTGCTTCTTCTGCCTGAGGTGTACCTTTTCCGGAGACACACTCACCGAAGCTGAAACAGAAGCCAGGAATTGCCAGTTGTCACAATGAGTCTCTGAAGTTTTCTATGGAAAATAATAACAGGTTGGTTCTTGATGAATCTTTCGGTCGACGATGCTACTTGGCTGATCTTTTTGCATTGCTGAACGCGGCGCATACGTCAAAATGGTACCTATTCGCAATGAAAATGCAAAGGAAAATAGTTGTCGATGGCAGTATCCACGTCAATTTGTGGAAATTCAAATAGTTTACGGAAAAGATGCGGCCGTAACCGCTTTCGCGCTCAACTTTCGAAGGAGCGCGTGGCACCGGTTCAAACAGATGCATCTTACCGATGGCGCTCACACCACAGAGAAGCACGTTGTGTTGTAAAAAAAAGAAAATTACTTACTACTCGGAATTGTGTATTTTTCAGAAAAATAGCAGTAAATAGCAAAATGTACGCAGGTACAATTTTAAATGTGTGATTTTGCATCAGAGAGGACATCCATGTCCCGCATCGGTTCAAATGAGTGCTATTATTCATTTTAGTATCCTGCCGTTGCTATGATTTTTCCCCTTCCTCATCAGAGTCCTTTCATCAAAGTTCAGTTCAACTGTTTTACTCGGACTGGCCGCCCTAGATGCTGATTCCGACATTTCTGCAACTTCCCGTTCGATTCGGTGCAGCACATGTTTATTTGTTAAAGGCGGTTGCTCTCTATCAAGCCGAGCCGGGAGAGCACGAGCGTGTTAATTTTTAATAACAATGACTATATGTTCTGTCAAAAAAAATGCAACCATTATTCGTTCAAGATGCCTTGCAACAAGAGTGCCACCCAATGTAACCCGACTCCTCACTGCCATCATTCGAATTCGCAAGACGGGTACGTGCGTGAGCTGATGAGGTGCTCTTCAGAGAAGAACGCCTGCATTGGGTCGCGTCGGTCACATCCACGCACTCGTGTGTGTGGTGTATACACATTATCCTTACTTTTTTTTTCTCTTTCAGATACCCTAGAAAGGTAAAGCTATACACGCCAGTCCCTCGAATTGGGTGCCCAGCGCCAAACTTCAAAGGTGAGGCGCTGCTGCCGAACAAGGAATTTGGGGAGGTGTCGCTCTCTGATTACAGCGGGAAATGGCTCGTGCTGTTCTTTTACCCCCTCGACTTCACGTTTGTCTGCCCGACTGAAATCATAGCGTACAGCGACTCTCTGCCCGAGTTTGAAAAGCTCAACGCTTCGATCGTCGGTGCCTCGGTGGACTCGAAGTTTTCTCATCTGGCCTGGACCAAAAAACCCAGGAAAGAAGGTGGACTCGGAGACCTCAAAATCCCCATTTTGTCCGACATCGACAAGTCAATCGCGCAGGCCTATGGCGCTCTTTACCTAGACAGCGGGCACTCCCTTCGTGCATCCTTCATCATCGATGATCGTGGCATCTTGCGTCAAATCACCTTCAACGACCCTTCCATCGGGCGAAACATCAAGGAAACTCTTCGTCTGGTAGAGGCGCTGCAAGAGACCGACAAGCACGGCGAAGTCTGCCCAGCCAACTGGTCCAAGGGAGGTAAAACCATCAAGCCAGAATCTACGCAAAGCCAGAGCTACTTCGAGAGCTTGCCTTAGTACAGCGCACTTTCAAAGAGGGCAACCTCCCTCTGACACAGTATGTGACTCTTTCCATATAACTACTCTCCAAAAAGGATAATAGAAGAGAGAGAGTGCTATAAATAATTCACAAAAATAAAAAAAAAATGGACCCACAAAAACATGATGAGCCGATGCCGATTATTTTTCTTGAGCTCTCTCTCTCTGCAAGACGAGCGAGGCTCTCTGGTGTGTGTGTATGCGTGTCGTTCGGTATAAGAAGTTTTCGTCATGACGGACGTCCTGCATCACTCGCTGGAGAGCAATTTGAGCGATCACACGAAGATTTTTCACAAAACGAAGTTTGTGAGGTGCACTGGCCACAGTTTACAGGTTCGAGACCGTTTCTTTGGCGCGGGGGTTTTTTTTGGTTTCGTTCTTCGAATGCAGGCGCGCCGCGATAACTGAACCGAATTCGTTTTGTGTGCATGTGGGTGGGGTGACAAAAAAAAATCAAGTGTGTGAGCGTCGCCTGGAATGCGACAGGAGATCGCCTGGCCTCCGGCTCGACAGATCGGTCGATTTTGCTGTGGAACACATTGGGCAATAAAGTGCGTGGGGCGCGGCCCGGACATGGCGGACGCATTTAGAGGCGAACCGGCACAGGAGATGAAAAAAAAAAAGAAGTCAATTTTCTGTCTGCCGTTAGAGAAACACACTGACACGATTGAGATATGAAAAAAAAAAAAAAAAACAGTCAGGATCGGTTGTAAGAAAGCATGAGGATGAGGTCAACCGAGTGCAGTGGGCGCCATCGGACACGCATTCCTTCGCGTCGTGTTCCAAGGACAAGACGCTTCGACTGTGGGACGAGAGGCAGTCGGACCAAGTGGCTGTCGTTGCCTTGAGGAGGGGGTCATCTAAAACGGGCGTGGCCATGTCCGGAGAGAGTTTGGCATGGCATTCGAATGGCGTTGAAATAGCGGTCGTTCTCACCAATCAAGACTTGTCTTCCGAGATTCAAATTGTCGATGTGCGAACGAATACCGTTCGGAGACATGCGGTGCTTAAAAAAGTGCTTACTGATCTCGCGTGGTCGTCGATACATCGAGAAATGTTGTTCGCGACCGCCGAGGACGGATGCGTCATGATTTTGAACGGTTCGAACTTGGACACGAGTTCGGCCTACATTCTGGAAGCTCATTCGGGGATCGTGCAGACGATCGATGTGGACGCCACGGGAAGACGCTTTGCCACCGGGAGTTCAGATTCGATCATCAATGTGTGGAACATGCGAGACATCACCTGCGATCGCAGCGTGAATAACAGCGAGAGCTCGGTGCGGTGTGCTCGGTTTTCGAGTGACGGAAAATTTTTGGCGTCGGCCACAGACAAACGAATCTGGATCAATCATTGCGAAACCGGCAAAGTAGTGGGTCAGCTGCCGCTTTCAAACGATGAAAAAAAAGTAGGCGATGTGCCGCAAGGGATGTGGTGTCTGGCCTGGCATCCCAAGAGATACACGCTGGCATTCGGCGGAGAAAGAGCGTTTCTTGGCATGAAGAATTGCGAACATTTGTCCTGCTAAATTTGTTTTTTTTTTTTTTTTTTAAGAGCACCGTCTTGTTCTGAAAAGAGAACGCCAAATGCTTGTTTATTTTTTTACATCCGGACGTTGAAAACAACTTGTCAGAGCATCGCGCAACCAAACCAATCACACTCTCTCATGCGATCAGGGGAACTCCTCGGGCATTCTTGACAAGTTTTCGAGTTTGTGCTTTTTTGCGTTTCTTGAAAAAGAGAGAAAATAGGGGGTGTCAAAGCAAAGAAGGCCTCAAAACCACTTTCTTTTCGCCATGATTGGTTTTTTCCCGGTAATGAACATTACCGACGTCACCGTGGTCATAGCCGATGTTATAAACCACGTTATGGCGTAATTCAAATGATTGTCTGTGAGCGGCTCCTGTGCGTGGCCACCCATTGGAAACCCACCGGGTGTCAGTGGCGTTTTCATGGCGTCCAACATGACCGGCCTGGAATTAGTATAGCGCGCCATCGCCTCCACGTCTGCCCAGTACCACTTGTTCGTGCTCGGATTGTTGTCTGGCATCAGCAGGCGCTTTGGGCAAATTGGCCGAAGCGTTCCTACTACACTTGTTTCGCCATCGATTTGGCCTTGCATCCGTGTACGAGGAGATATTTTGTCGAGCGGGATCCAACCGCGATTGACCAGAATTCGCGTACCGCTGTCGGTTTCGAACGGCGTAACGACGTGGGCACCATTCTTTCCCCGGTAGGTTCGCGGTACAATGTGAAGTTCTTTGGCGTGAATAAATCGACCCTTTGCCACAATGGGCACGTACGGCATAGATTCAGAAAGTTTGACAGGATCTGTGCTGGCATCGAGCAGACTGCCATCCAGTGGGACAGGCGGTTTTTGAAGGCCTTCTTCACGAAGTTTGATGAGATTTTGTTTCCAGCGATAGCGGTACAACTGCCAAACGCCCAGTGCGAACGTCGATGCGGGAATGATGCACAGCGTGCACTTCCAGCGAGATCCCCCTCGGAAAGGCATTGCGCTTCCGCTTGGTGATTCCGGTTGATTCACATGAGAGGGGTAGAACGACGTTGGATGGCTGTTGTTGTACCCGCCAAGATGACCGCCGCCGAAGAGCAACCATTGGGGAAAAACGGTCAAATTCCAAATTGTAGTTGGACAAGTTTTTGACTGCATATTGGCTCGCACAGAGAAATGGCTGCCTCTCTTAAGACGATGTAAAAAGAGGGTTGCGCAGATCAGAGAACGCGGCAAACCAGTAGCTTGCTGTCTTGTTGAGCTGAGCAAGACAAGACAGAAAGAGCAGATTTTGGGAAGAAGCGAAAACCTTTCCACGTTTTATTAGGTATGAATATTGTGTATTAATAATATGTGCATATAATATGTGCATATATATTCCCTTCTTGAGGTTCGTCGATGAAGGAAAAAAAAGAGAGCGACGGCCAACGTCAGGTGCCAGATGCGCCTCTTGAGTCTGCACGGACGTGCCTCTTAGTGCTGGGAAGGAGACTGGTTTGTGGCCCAATATGTTTTACCACAGATATAACCACCGCGCAAAAAAAAAAAAAATTTACAACCACCAACGTATCGTTGATTGCGAACGAGATCACATTTGCCTTGCTCAAATGCGGATTTCTGCCGCCTGGCGCCCTACGACAGAGCGCCTGCTGGAATTTCGAGCTCTCACCGGCAACGCCGACACAAGGTGGGGAAAAGAGACTTTCGACATGCACAGGTACACATACACACACACACACAGATTCAAAATCATGGCCACTCCTTTCCCCAAACCGTCCGCTCAAAAATGGAAGGATGACTGGCGCGGCTTATTCTCCAAGGACGCGTGCAGTCGACCAGCACCCTTTTTATCGCGGTGAGAAGCGCAGGTGCTTTTATCGACAGCGTCATCCTTTGCATCTCTCCTAAAAGCGCAGGCCAGTACGCGGGGAGTAGATGTGAACGTCTCTCTTTTGGCGTTTCCGGATGACTAAATCTTCCCGCTGGTGGTTACTCTGTTCGTCGTCACCAAGTTGGAGGGAGTTGGTTTCATTCGCGTTTACAAAAAGAAAAAAAAGTTTGTACGAATTCTCTCTCTTTTTAGGATTCGAATGTATTCGCGTCATCGCAAGAGGCGAAATCTTGATCTCCAAAGCAGGAAAAAAAGCGGCACTTTTGTCACGCGGAAATCTGCCCGCGCCTTCAGCTTCTCTCAGAAAACGTGCTCTGTGCTGACGAAAAAAAAAAGACCGTAAAAGGTTCGAAACAAAGATGCGCGGGGTTTGCGCCAAACAATCGCGACCGAACGCATAAGATGGTGAAAGCACAAAAGAATGAAAAGTCGACAGTTCGGGTAAAAAAAGTTCAAGACAATTTAACCTTGCCGGTGTATAATACGATTAATTAGACATTTTGTTCGGTCGCGCCCTTCTCAAACCAACGGGGCCAAGCCACTCGCCGCGTTCTCGTCCAGTTGTACCTCTCGAACTTCAACTTGCGATCTGCGCACTACGGGCACCAGATTCGGAAAATGGCGGAAGATTATGCGAAAGGTGCCGAAGAAGAGATAAATGAAGAAGAGGAAATCAAGCTGACCGTTATCACGCCCGACTCTGAAAAGATCCAGGTTTTCGTACGTCTCCAGAGATGCGCCGTTGATTTGAGCCGATGCTGCCTTCAGAAAGCAAAAGTGGGACACATTATAGTCGTTATTCGGCTCTCTGAAGTTGCCAAAAAAAAACGCCTAGTTAAAAACACACAAATACTGATCGGTGTCACGCATCTCTCAGATCACAGTCTGCCAGACGGTCCAGGATGTCAAGGCGCTTTTGTCGAGCAATCGATCCACGTGTTGCATAACATGTTACCACTTGGAATATTTCGATCAACCACTCGAGGATGAAGCGCTAGAACTACGTGAGATTTGGCGTGAAGATGCGAGAGTTCTGACCATGGTTCAAGGTACGGCGTGTGTGTCTACCCTTAGAAGGAGGGAGAAGAGCACATATACAGGCGGTTCTTTTTGGTCTCTCTGCGTTCTGTCTGACCTCCGAATTCCGTTTTTTTTTTTGCTACAACACAATTTATAAAAAGATGCATACACTGAAGTGGCAAGTCGGGAGCACCTTGGAAGGATGTACGAGCTTATGAGGCCGAACGAAGGGCCATCTGGAGTGGTGCCGCCAGAGAGGGGCGCGGGGAAAGGAAAGGATGATCTGTACGAGTTCGGACCGGACGAAGAGCATCCTTATCGAGATGTGCCACAGTTGGCGTTTTTCCACCGAAGAAACTTTGAGAAGGTCGTCGTTGATGTCGGCTCACTGCATTGCGTGAAGCAACTGCACTACAGCGGTTTCAACCCGCCCACGGGGAACCGCCGATTGCGCGGAGATTTTTATTATTTGGACGTGACGACGTTGGAGGACACGCATGCTGTCATTGTGGCGAATTCAGATGGATTTTATGTGGCGATGAGAGGTGGTGATCAAGCCGGCGGCGACTTTGACCCAAATCCTGCAGAGAAGCCGTGTCAGAGCAAGGTGTTGCCCGATTGCCTGTCCCTGTTGTCGCCGATGTTCAGAGAGATGTTCCAAATGCTCGTCGAGCACCATCTGAACTCGGACATTTACGAATTGGCCGAAATTTCTCCTCTTCCGCCCAATTCTTGGTTGGCCCAGGAGACGCCCCACATGTACGACTCGCAGCGTGCGGAGGAGGATTATTTGGCCAACTTGATGATCGAGGTGAACACCAATCGCAAGTCCAGACGTTGGAACGAGGAATTGCAAGCTGCTCGAGACATTGAGACAGATACGATCTACAATACAGTCACTCGAGATTGCATTCTGTACAGGAATCACTGCGACTTTGTCAGAGTGGCCACGCAAGGAGCGGTGGCCATCATCGAGGGGAGGGTGCGTGCCGTTAATCCGTACGATGCGAAGGCCAACAGGGTGTACATATACGACGATATCTTCTACAATCAGGCGACGGATCCGACCGGTGTGTACAAGAATATCAGCAACGAAACGTTTTCGAAAATCATCAACAGCAGTTTCCTCGGTCTGAAGAGGTTCTATGAGGTTGACCCGCCTAATCTCTACTCGCTGGACATGATCATAGTCGATTACCGCGGCACGCGCTTCGTCGCGCAAACGATCATTCCGGAGTTGTTCCGAAGTCTGATGCATGACGACGTCGTTGTATACGGAAATTTAGATAAAATCCACTCGAATCCGGAATTCCACGATCGAATTGCGCAGGTCGCCGACAAGTTCCACCTCAAAGAGCACAAGGTTATTAGCGTCGCCGAAGACGCGCAGGAGTCGGCGGTGCACACGCTGTGGACCAGCTCGGACGTCAAGGGGATCGTCGATAAGCGAAAGCGCTACTACTTGGTCGACTTGGCCTACATGCTGCCCCGCGACTACAACTACCGAGAGTCGGTATATCCAAACGCAGTCTACCGCCCGGAGTTGATTCGGAACTACATCTGCGCTCAGGCCGTCGCTCCTGATCCGCGGGAAGGTGACGACAAAGAGGCGGCGACGGTGTGGACACTTCCGGATTACCGTTTCAACATGGATCTCTACGTCGACACGGTGAAGTTGGCGGATGCCCCGGAGGTGCTGGTCGGCGACGAAGAGACGAACAAGTCCGTAGGCGAGTACTTGGTGTCCGATGCCGTGCATTCGGTGGCGACCAGTTGGATTTTGAATGCAACGCGAGGCAACATCGAGTCGGTTACAGAGTTGATGCACGAGTACGGCGTGAACATGAGGTACTTGGGCCGAGTGGCAAACGCGATCGAGTCACGCGCGTCTACCCACCTGAGCGCATTTGTCAACGAAATGATCATTCGTTCGGCAAAAGTGTTATTCCGATGCTTTATTCGATCGGCACCAGAAAATCAACTCGCCAACCGAGTCGCCGACTTTTTGAGCGCTCTGTTCGGAAAGTTCGACCAGACCGAAGTCTCGCGCCTCATCTCAACATCCTTATCGATCATCACCACTGCTTGGGAACCCGCGAGCACGACGCTCTGGGCCCACATCCACCAACTGGTCGAGTCCAAGTACGGGTACAACTTGACGCATTCCGATACCGCCAACTTCTTCGAGATCTCCAGCCTCCGCTCGTTCTGTCTGTGCTGTGGCATCACCCTCAGGATCCGCCCCTACCGCCTCGGAAAGGCAGGCAACGCATTCGGGGCCGACGATATCCATCAGCTCGTTCCTGTTGTCAAGCAGGCGCCGCCCGTGTCCAGATACGCCGAACAGCTCATTTCGCTTGCCGAACAGGCGCTCCACGAGAAAAACCAGCAGCTCGCCCACACCACCTTCCAAGACGCACTCGTCATCCTACACCAAGTCTACGGCCCTGTTCACGCTCGCGTCGCGTACTGTTTCTCTCACCTGGCACTGCTCGCCTACGGATTGTGCGAGTTCGATGACGCCTACGAGTATCAACAGAAAGTAGTGCACATCTACGAGCATGTGAATGGCCTCGACGAACGCACCACCGCCTCCGCCTATCAAACGTTGGCCCAAATCTCGCTCGCTCGCGGTGACCGCGACGCCGCCCTCCGCCATTTCCGACGCTCCCTGTACCTGGGACTGCTCACCACCAGCTGGAACCACCCCCACCACGTCAAGCACTATGTCAGCCTCGCATCCCTCTATATGGAGACCGAACTTCCAGACCTCTCGTCTCGTATGCTTCAAAAAGTGCTCAAATCCATCGAACTCACGCTGAGCGGTCCCGCACTCGACGACAAGAGCTTCGCCCTCCCATTCGTCGCCAACCACGCTCACCGAGACGTCTACGCCAACCTCGCCTGTGTCTACCACCTCCTGGCCGTCACCGCCTCTCGCACGTGTCAATACAGACAAGCACTCTCGTATGAAATGAAAAACTACAACATTTTGAAATCAATCGGCTCTCAGGACACGGATCCAGGCCTCGTTCGCGCGAACACCTGGCTTCCTGATCTGACCAAAAAAGCCGTCAACGCCGAGCGAAAACTCCTCAGCAACAACGACCGTCTCTCAACCACCGCTCCCACTCAAGTCGGCAGCAAACCACCACCACGCTCACTTCGACAGAAGAAAAAAACGTAATGTCTTTATCTCAAGCATGGCGCTTCTTCTTCTCGACGACCACGCTCCCCTCGGTTTCTCTCCTTCGCTCCTGTGCTTGTGGAGTGGTACACACGACCAACCAACCAACCCGCAGACCACTACCTCCTCTCAAATGCACAAACTCTTGCGCCCAAAAAAAACAACCTCCACCTCACCGCGAACGACCTTCGATCGTGCTCATCCTGTTCCTCCTCTCAGAATAATAGCAGAGTCACGCACACACTGCGAAATTTCCATGAAAATTCCCATTTACAACACACACACACACACACACACACGCACGTCCTGTCACATCCATCTCTTTCCCGTGAAAACTGCGGCGCACTCCTTTGCTCTCTCTCTCTCTCTCTCTCTTGGAAAAATAATACAACCAAAATGCAATATACCGCGCGAATTTTAGATACGCTTTCAAAAACAAATTCACGCTCGAGCGAGCAGAGAACTTTCAGACATGTGCAAGGTCCAAAAAGTTGTTTAGCCGGAAAATGTACCGCTCCCAACTGCGCGCGCGCGCTGCTCTCATCGCTAAAATTCGGCCTCACAAGGACAGGTCCGGTAGCATATGAGACCGCAATACCCCTGGCGAGAACTCTCAACACAGCAGAGGCCGCGCTCTCTTTTTGTC
Organism: Eledona agricola; assembly: GCA_964023215.1. Classification (NCBI taxonomy): domain Eukaryota; kingdom Metazoa; phylum Arthropoda; class Insecta; order Coleoptera; family Tenebrionidae; genus Eledona; species Eledona agricola. The sequence goes on along the minus strand of CAXIEJ010000218.1, from coordinate 38,794 downwards.
TGAATACCTGATTCTCTCTCTCTCTCTCTCTCTGACGCGAAGTTGTAAAATATTTTGAATGTACAATTACTTTTTTCATTCGCCTCTCTGTTTCCAACCCAATTTTATCACCGCTCAGCCTTTATACAAGTTGGCCATGGAAGGCGAGCAACAGTTTGAAATGATAGGGTCGCACCCCACCAAGCGTTGCGCAGACTCTAAAAATGCCGTACTTCCCTGGGCGAATGTTGGCCGTTTGATGAAAATGTCAGTCCCGATGGGGACCAAAGTCTCGAAACCTGCACAGGAGTGTGTTCAGAACTGTATTTCCGAGTTCATCAGCCTTGTGACTGGAGAGTATGCTGCTGCTCATTGTGGGGAAATGAGAATTCAAATGCTCGCGGTAAACAACTGCATTTTGTGTGCCACGCGCATTGTAGCGTAACGACTTTTTGTTTCCTTTTTCAGATCCAGCGAACTGTGCAAGCAGAAGAAAAAAAAGGTTATTATTGGAGATGACATCATCAAAGCACTGGAATCACTGGGGTTCGACAACTACGTTCAACCTCTTCAAATCTATCTAGAAAAATACAGGGTGCGATATCTGACGACAAAAAAAGAGTGGTATTGGAGGGCGCACTGCGGCATGCGCGCGCGCGAGGCTCACGCTAACTTTCGGTGGTTTTGACGCGCGTGAAAGGAGGCAAAAAAATCAAAGAAAGACGAAAGCGAAGAAGAAAGCGAAAACTTCACAGTCGATAATAACATTGACGATAACAACAACAACACCCTGGCGGTCCAACTCGATTTTATGGAAGAGAACAACCATCTGAGCGGGCAACCTGCGGCGGCGTCTCTGAACAATATGAGTTTTTTTGGCCCACCTTCAAGTCCTCTGGATGATGGCTATCATCATCATCATTATCCTAACTAAAAAGTGCGCATTTGACAAATTTTTGGCCCATGGTTGTTCAATTCTCTCTAACACACAGTCGACACTTGCTGATTTGATGCGTGCGGCCACTCGGCCTTGGTTTTGAAACTCATGTTGTATCGTGCAAATCGCTGGCACAGTATCCTCTAATTATCATGACCACTCAGCAATGATTGCGCAACTGCTGCTGTGTCAGCGAACAACTGTCAACGTTATTTTTTTTTTTGTCATCATGTGGACACTAAAACATTCGGGAATAAAAATTCACCATCACTTGTGCGTTAGATTACTGTGAACACTTCATAACGGCTCGAACCATGCTCCCTTTTGGCCGGGTTGCCGCGTCTTCATCCGGTTGGAATGAGGACGCTCGCTGAGCTCGACCGCGCCATGTTCCTCGAAGGAAAAAAAAAAAAGAGCAAACCGGACCAAGACTCTGTGGTGATGGTGGTGGTGGGTACACTTGCAAACGTCGAAGTGCACTCTGAATTCTCCACGGTCGCCCTGTCCAAAAAAGAACAAATTATTGCTCGACCAGCCGCCGTCAGAAAACAACGAGTTTATCACTCCACGCTACAAATCCAACGGCTCTAAAAACATCATCTTGTACGCGCTTTGTGTATTTCTCCCCTTTTCAAAAAAATCAGTCACGTCAACAAATCTGTTTTTATCTTACGTAAGCGGTCAGTGTATCGAGAGGGGAAGTGCGCGCGGCATGTGCCCGACAAACACCTCTCTTCCCTCCACGCAAAATTAATGCGCATCGCTTTCCTCCCTTTCAAACAGAGAGAGAGAGAGCAATGATGCTTCTTGTAACGACTGCTCTGCAATTTCTCGCCAACCCTCTCTTTTTTTCTCGCCTCACCAGTCCGTGTCGTAAAGCTCCAGTTGCTTGCTGTTGGCTTCCAAGTCCACCTGAAGCTTGGTCCGCAAGTAAAAAATCGGACAGTCTCGCGCCGTACAAAGGACTTCTTGGTGCATCGATCCTTGACATCGTTGACACTGAGTCCACACCCTCGAATAATCTCGCTCATTCTGCCTCAATTGTTCCAGCTGCTTGCTATAGAAGATGGGCGCCTGCGACCGACAATAGTGACATAGCACTTTTTCGCTCGCGTCGAGCAGCGCCTTGCAGCCCTGACAGGAAGGGCGAACCCGGGTGAACCCGACGATCCCGCCGACCTTCGGCGTCGGGACGGTGATGTCCAGCATGTGGTGCCCTTGCAGGAGCACCGATTGCGGGTTCTCCAAGATCGGGCTGAAAATGCGCAGCAGTGGTCGAGATAACATGTCAACGTAAAATTGTGTGTCAATTGGAATGTTGTTTTTCAAAACGTAGATGGGATCTTCGGCCCGTTCGGACGCGGTCGCCTTGCGCGCGCCCTTCTTGATGATGTACGGAATGCGGTCGCCCAACGTGTACACCTTGTCCTCGCGCTTTTCGACCTTCTTCTTCAGCTCGACGTGCGCTTGCTTACCTTTGTATTCCTCTTCGTTCTTGCTTAGCGCCTTGGTGATCACCAACATCGAAATGTCCAGGCGGTTCATCAGCAGGTCGCTCAACACTTCCTTGCAGTACACGATCGCCTTGTCGATGTTTCTCTCGATCAGGATGTCCCTCAGGCAGACGTTGACGACGTGCTTGACCAAGAGACAATTGTCTCGCCTGACTGTTTCCAAGCCTTTGGTATCCAACTTGTCCCAGCGTTCTGGGTTGGTCCACAGCAGGCCGGCGTAGCGTTTCTTGGAGATGAGCAGATACGGATAGTAGACCTTCTCGAAGTCCAGCGAGATGGGTTTGAGAAATTTGGAAGTCACGAATTCGGCCGCTCGCTTCCCGCATTGAATCGCCTCGTTCAGATCCGGCGTGCCGAACTTTACCATCACCGAGTCCGTGTCGCCGTAGATGACGGTGCTGTCATACGCGTACCCGTTTTTGACCTTGTACTCGTTGTTGATCACTTCGGCGGTCAGTTGGATCATTTCGCGACCGAAGGCCGTCACCGACGAAGAGACCTCGATGCAGGGCAGCGAGCCGATCAGAGCGCCCGTGAACCCGTAGACCGAGTTGGCCGAGATTTTGAGTGCAAGTTGACGTGCGTTCAGCGCGGCCCTTTTGGCGACGTCGGACGTCATTGTCATTTCCACCTTAGCGGCCGAGCGTTGCGTGATCAGTTCTTCCAAGATTTGAGGCAGAATTCCTTTGCGGACGTGGTGTTTGACGAAGCAGTGTCCGGCGGGTGAGAAGATCACGCCGTCCTTCGGCAGCATCGGTTCGAGATGTTTTTCGACGAGCGTCGAGTAGCAGAGGTTGTGCGCGATCATGATCGATGGGTATAGACTCGCAAAATCGAGAATAGAGATTGGCACGTCGTAGTAGCCCTTCAGCGGTTGAATCACGGTGGCGCCCTCGTAGCTTTTGGATGAGTCGTCCTGACTCCGGTACGGGATCAGAACGTTCTCTTTTCTCGCGTGGCGGTAAAGCTGCGCCAGAACTTTGACGCTTTCGCCGCGCAGAAGCAAATAAGAGAAGGGAACGCCGGTCACGCGAGCCATTTCGATGTAGTTGGTCAGCGACATCAGTTTCTCGAGCAGTCGCGTCGGCAAGTAGGCGTCCTTGACGCAGTAGACGGCCAATCTCCGGCGATCGTCGGGCGTTCCTCCATGAAGTTTAGAAATGATAGAGTAGTGCACGTCTTCTTTTTGCTCGCCCAGAAACTCGTCGCTGACGGAGTTCAGCGTGTACGACCGGAGTTTGTGGTCTCTCTGAACGACTTGGTAGACGTCGAAGAAGGCGCGGCCGAACATCAGCACGCGCTTGGATTCTTTTCTGCCGTGCGCGTGTGAAACAGACTGTTTGGTGATGATTTTGGTTTCGTTTTTCCAGATTCGGGACATGAACGGAAACTGCGCCAACCGCAAGTGTTTGGCGCGATCGAAGAGGTACGGGATGTCGAAGTTGACGATGTTGTAGCCGGTGAGGATGTCCGGGTCGCAGCAGAGTACGAATTCCCGCCAGGCGTTCAGCAAGTCCGCTTCTTGCTCGAAGCACAGGACGTCGACGTTGACGATGGGCGTGCACGAGCCCAGCACGAATACGTTGCGAATGACCTCGTCCTTCTTGCCGTAGACGGTCATTATGTTGGCGATTTGGATCACGGGGTCTTGCTGTGGAAGTGGGAAGGTGGCTTTTTGACTGGCGCACTCGATGTCGAAAGAAAGGACGCGAAGGGGAGCGACTTTCATCCACTCTCCATCGGCCGGGTGAGACGTCAGGTCTTTGTAGCAGCAATCGATTTCTATTTGACAGTTGCTGACAGGCGAGGGAGAGTAGATCCACGTGTTTGCCTTCAGCTCGACCCAGCTCATGCCGCGAATGTCGCCGTCGATCATGAATCGCAGGCCGAACGCGATGTTGCTCTCGTACGTCTTGAACACGTGGTACCCGATATGGGGGACGTTGATACCCGCTTCCAAAACCTTGCGCGCCGTCGCGACGTCCTTGGGCAGCGCGAAGGTGATTTTGAAAAAGCGTCGCGTTGCGTCGCTTCGGTAATGCATGATGCTGGATCGCTCGACGATATCGACATCGACGACGTAGCGTTCGGTTTTATACGGCGTCGACTCCAGGACCGCCCTGAGCTCTGAATCGAGCTCCGTTTTGAGCGCCCTGCAAAGCACGTAGTCCTCTATTTCGGCGGACACCTCGGTCGGCACGGGCACGTAGCAATAGGGCAAAAATCCGTACACGTTCAAAAGCACGCTCGCGCCATCTTCCGTGCATCCAAACATTCGAATCACGGCGAGTTTGGACAGCGGTTCTCTGAGCTCGAAGGCCTTCGGGGAGCTGTACGGCTCGTTGGCGACCGTGTGGTCGCATTCCGTCTGCTGGAAGACTTGTCGTTGACGACGGCGGTTGAGAGAGAGAGAGTCGCGCGCCCCGTGGTTAGTGTGTGTGTGTGTGGACCCCAAAAAATGCCCCCGTTCGTGAGAGCAGAGCCCATCTCGGCACTTCTCCGAAAAAGGAGAAACTATTGACACACACCAATGTTCTGAGTATTTGGATCGAGCGTGTTTACTTTTTCTCGTGCCCACCTGATCTTTCTCGTCGTCGCGTCCTCTCCCGCCATCTCGTGCGCGCCTTCAGGCGTTCTGGCCCTCTTCGCGCATGGGCATGGCGATCGGTTCTCCTCCGCCTGGCTGCCCGAAGAATGCATATAAGCAAGTTTGTACGCAAAATAAACGACAATTGTATTGATTGATAAAAAAAAAGCTCTTTTTTTTTTTTTTTTGACAATTCTGTTAGTTTCGTCGTCTCTGTGTTGGCACTTGCAGCTGCTCTTTTTTCCTTCACTTCGTCGTTCCCCTCGTTATCATCTCTACGGGAAAGAAGACGAGGCACCCTCTCGACGCACGATGCACATTTTTTGATATAGGGCGTTGCAACGAGAAGAGACCTTGTACAAAAAAGCTCTGAACAACTCTCGCGCGTTGACAGGTATTTCGCACGCGACGGGAGTGCGCCCATCTACGAAGACAGCAGCCCATCTCTGAAGCAGGCGGAGTTCGATAACTTCATTGCTCGGAATCCCGCCGACTTTTGTCTCTCTCACGCAGAACACACACTCTTAACTCTCTCTCACTGCACTGCGACATGGACCAAATTTTCGGGAAAATCGCCAACCCACTGGTCAGGCACATGCTGGAGCCCATGCAGACGCTATTGAAGAGGCCGCTGGCGCCGGAACAAGTGAAGGTGAAGGGCTTGTTCGAATTCTCAGTTTCGGATTTGCACTTTAAACCGGAGGTACTTTTTTTTTTTTTTGACGCGTGTACCGCTCTGAGCGAGAGAGAGATCCAGAGTCGCTTGGTTAGACGCTATCGTATTCGCTCGCATCGATTCGGGCGTACGGGGAATAGAAAAGAGATCGGCGTGCAGTGCGCGCTATGTTCACCGAGTTTTTTTTTTTTGTTGACGACGCTCGACGCTTTTTTTTTCCCACCCCTTTGCTGCTGCTGCGCGAGCATGTAGGAGATCAACCCGTATTTGGAGGGGTTTCCGTTCTTGATCAAAAGTTTGTTCGTCGCCAACATTGAAATGAGGGACAACTTGGCGTCTTTCGTCGTGGAGGGTCCAGAAATAGTCGTCACGCTGAACGAGGCGTATCGTCCAGACGGAGAGAGTACGTGAGGGAGAGGGGTTGTGCAGCGAGAGGCTTCTCCACGCAATCATGTCTATGATAAATAATAATTTAACCATATTAATTTTTTTTTGGTTTGAAACACAAGACAAGTTGGCTGAATTGGCGAAGTCGGATTTGGCGGACATGGCGCATGCGTCGCTGAATGCATCCACGGAGTCGTTGTCCGCATTGGTTGTGGAGATGGAGAGGAGCAGCGATGCCAGGAGGAGTGGAACGGTTGCGATTCGGAGGGTTTTGGCTAGCTTCATGCATCGTTTGAGAGTCGTGATCAAAGATATTTCGATTGAGGTTGAGGTGCCGGAGAGAGAGGAGGGCGCGGGTGTGTTGAGAATGGCGGTGGATCGGGTGTTGGTGTCGGACACGTCACTTTCCTTGAATGCATCATCGTTGAGAGCCGCGACGGAATCCAGTTTGGAAGTGATGCAAGAGCAGAAGAGTGTTTGCCTGAGTGGCGTGAGCGTTCGCGTGTTTCGAAGGGGAGAGTTGGAGAGGTCATCGACGCGCGTCTTGTTGAAGGTGCTCGATTCAAATTTGAGCCGGTCCGGTGGGGATGATGCGTGGGGAGGAGGTCGAGATGTGGTGGAGGGGGGAGCGAGCATCATCATGGAGTTGAAGATGGCGTCACCGGGTGCACACGGAGGTGACTGTGACGTGGTGATAAATTTGACGGTGAAGGAAATTTTGGTGACGATTGGACCTGAGCAGATGTTGGTCCTGAGGGACATGTATGAGTCGATTCCGAGTGCCATGTTCCATCGAGAGACACCTGATGTAGAGGGGAGCGATTGGTCGAGTACGCAGGGTGGTCAGGGAGGAAGTTTACCGGATAGGGTCGCGCGTGGTTCTTCGCATCTTGAGGCGATGGAAAGTGGGTATTACTCCCACAGCATGACTGAAGTATCGCAGAGGTTTGATCGCATGCCGATTGGAGATGTCCGGGAGGCATCGTTGATAGGAAGATGTTGGGGATCATCATCTACTACAGATGACGATGATGAGCGTTATTACACACCGGATAGCGATAGTTGGAAGCATGGTTATTCGTTCGATTCCGATGTGGATCGAGATGAGAGTGACTCGTTTTACGATGCGGGGGAGGAGGAGTTTTTCGACGCGGAAGAAGGTGAAGCTGATTCATGTCGACGCGGTCGTCTGGACGTGACGAACAACATTGAATTACGCTTTGAAATGGAGAGGGTGACGGTGAGGATGTTCCCTGAAGAGGGGTTGGTCGAGAGTGGATGGGATGCGGAGTATTTGAGCGTTGAAGTTGAAAAATTAGATGGTCGAGCGACATCTTTCGAGAGTGAAAATGTTTATTTTTTAGGTGCTCGTTTGTTATCGGTTCACGAAGTGTACAGATTTGAGTCTGACTCGACGGGGTTGCCCGAGGTTACATCTGAGAGGCATCACGTGTTGACTTTGTCTTATTTGGATCGAGGAAGCGCAGAAGGAGATGATCGACGTGCGCTGAGCGACAGTGCGAATGAATGCGTTGCGAGTGGGAGTGATTCAGAAGATGACTCGAACGCAGGTTTGGTTGGAAGCGGGCATGGCATGACATTGCACTTCAGTCAAGTTGGAAGCGCGCGCGGAGTTGAATCGACGCGGCGAAGAAAACAGAATTTTCAGATTGGTTGCGATGAAATTTTGTTCACGGCGACAGCGACGGCTACGCCTTATCCGACGTTATGCAAGGTGTTCAATGCGGTGAAAAATGTCTGCGAGGTGAATCATCGTCTGGGTGAGGAGGCAGAAAATGCGGCTGAAGAGGCAGAAATCGAAGATCCAGTTTATTTCGATCAATGGCGATTTCAAGGAAATTATTTACGAATTGAGTTTCGCTTCCAGAGAGATGATGCATACAAATACAGAACACCTGTCTATCGTCCGGAGTTTGTCGTGTTGATAGTCTACTCGCCGGTGTACATGCATAATCACACAGGCGATGCGCACATCAGTTTCCCGGACACGGTGGAGTTTTCCAACACCGAGGTATACTTGAACGAAGGATCGGCTGACTATGACTATCGACACATTTACTGTGCGTCGACATTGGAAGCGCGGTCGAAAGGAAAACCGACGCCGTTGATTGTGAACACGAATGAATCGACAGACGTGAACGCAGTGAATCCTCAGCCTATTTTCATTCAATGGCGAACTCGAGTGGGTCGAGTTGGATCGGGAGGGGCGACACCTGATGAAGACGACGATGGTGTTCGGATTTTTCAACAAGACGGTGCAGAACCGTTTTCGAGCGAAAAGTACTCGTTCGAGGGAACATCGGTGCCCAGAGCGATGGACTCGGCCGAGTTCAATCTATTTGGAGAGACGGCGATGGCGTCGGCGAGACTTGCCATAGGTGTCAAGATTGGTCAAGTCGTCTTGACGTCGACCAAGAGTCAGTACGTTTTGCTTTTATCGTTGATTGAGAGCGCTTACGCGTCGATTGGCGCATCGGAGCCGACAGCCGTGCACGACACGAGTGACGAAGAGATGTATTTGGAGGCCGGGGGGGGCGACGCGACGAAGGAGATCAATAACAATACGGATTCGAAACGATGCGCGATGACGTTATTTGCACTCGATGTGCGTTTACAGAGTGCGACGGCTTTCTTCCGCCAGCCTTTATCTGGCGACACTTATCAAGACTTTGAGTTTGAGAACGCGGAGAACATTCATTTGTTGAATGTCGTTGGGTGGCGGGGTACATCGAAGATGTTCTCGGTCGTTGAAGTGGGATCTGTAGTCGTCAAGGAAACATCTGACAGCGTTTCGACAGTGGTGGCAGAATTGTTGCCAGTCGGTCGTGATGGCCGCCGAGGTCGCACTGCGATCGCCTGCATTAGAACATGTGAACGGCCATCCTCTGGATGCACTTTGAGTCGAGTTATCTTGCTTGAGCTCTCCTCACTGGGGTTCAATTATCCTCGCGGATCCACCTGGACGGTCGAGATGGCCGAATTCTTTTTCGCATCTTTACCTCAAATGACCGTCGTCGACGCGATCACGGATCTCTACGTGTGCGTATACGACTCCGCCATTCGCCTGAGGCCACGTGATGGCTTCAGAGCACCAGGCGCCGTGCTGGACATCGAAGGCGCCGTCGTTTCAACTTGGTTCGCGTCGGTTCGCGATGCACGATTAAACGCCAAGCTGACGCTCAAAGCACGCGCGCATCGAGTTAGCATGTTCCTGGTTGACCGAGAGGACGCCGCGCAGCTATCCTCGTTGGACGTCCGAGGACCAGAGCGATGGACAAGTCGGGGGTACCAGTCGATTGGTCACTTGTCATTCGCGGAAGCAGAAGTTTGTTTGCAGTCTCTGGCGCGTCCATCGATCGCTGCGTCGGTCCTGGATGCTCGTGTCCATATGGAAACGAGTCCTGGCCAGCTGGATATGCTCAGACGGTTCCTGGTTGACTGGACGGCGATGGCCGACCGAGGAACGGTCGGGACGGCGCAAAGTACGGAAGAAGGTGCAGAAGGCAGAGAAGGTGAGTTAGAAGAGAGTGGATATGTGATTCTGGTCCGTAGACATGAGGAGACACCAGAAGGATGTCAAAGGGATGACGTCGTTGCGCGTTGGTGCGGAGAGGACCGAATGCCGGAAATTCAGACGGATTATGTCAGTAAGCAAGCGGCGAAGGACGATTGGAACATGGATTGCGAATTCACATTTTCAATGAGCATATCTGCATTCACATGGCAATTGAGATCTAATAGGGCTTGGGAAGTCGCCGAAAAAGCGTCACAGACGGCAGGAAGACGAAGAAGAAAGTCAGAACGTCGATCATCTCCTCGACGAACCGACGCGCCGTTTGGCGTCGATCTCCAAATCCAAAAATTCTTGCTCAGATATTGTCGTCTCGACCATTCTCATTGCAAATGGCAGATCAGTGTCAAGTCGTTCTCTTGTATCGGTCGCGTCGGATCATCACCATCTCCAACTCGACGTCCTTTACTTGAATTCGACCATCGTGTCCGATCTGTCTGCAACCGCATGGCCATTGCACGCTGTGAACATTGGTCGGATCAATGCAGCGCTACGCTGTCCATATCTATTCTACCTCTGTCTCTCAACCTTGATACTCGGTGTATTCGATTTTTGCTTCGATTCAAGTCCAAATTTTCTGCCGCAAGCCAAGATTCTCCTCACTCTCCCCTTCCACCTATTCTGTTCACGCGCGTACAAATCAGCTCTCTGGACCTCAACGTCAGCTGTCTCACCACCGTCACGTCCATCGAGAACTTCACCATCCATCTCGGATCCCTGTTCATCATGGAAGTATCGGATTGGCATGGACTCTTACAACAAGTCACAGACGCATGGCTGCCTCAAATATGGACTTCACTCGTCAAATCACCTCACTCCCTACCTGTATTCCGATATCTGTACTCTCTGGTCAACTCAATCACCGGACTTGTTCTCGTTCCATACGATCAGTACCAACGCGGCGGATCTGTCCTCGGCGGATCCCTAAGCGCGATCACCGCGGCGGGCACGTTCATCACAAGCGATATCCTGCGACTCACCTCTTGGTTCACATCGTTTGTCGCATCCGGACTCGGACTCTGCGAACATTTCGTACGCGGATCAACGCCTCCCCCCGACCGATCCATCCCCCCATCGCAACCTCGAGACCTCGTCGATGGACTAAAAAGAGCCTACGCATCATTTGAATACCAAATACGAGACGCCAAGGACGCCGTCGTCGTATTGCCATGGCGAGAATACAAAAGAAAACGTAACTTGCCAGAATTCACTTGGCTGATCACAAAAGCATCTCCACTCATGATCCTAAAACCGGCACTCGGTTTCACCAGCGCAACTTCTTACATCCTACGAGGACAACTCAACTCCATATCTTCTCCTCCTCCTCGCTGATCTCTCTCTCTCTGGCTCAGAGGATGTTGTTGTTTCCCAATCAAATAGAAATTCTCTCCTTTTTTTTTAAAAAAAATGAAAAAAATGAAAAAAAAAAAATACGCTGACTTTTTTTCTTTTTTCTTTCTTTTCTAAAACACGCACCAAACCACACCTCCCCTCTTCTCGCACCGCGCCCTTGTAACGATCTATTTTATTTTCATTTTCTTCACTCCTCGAGCGAAAAGCCTTTCTGAACGCTCATCGGATGCTCATCTCCTCTTCTCCAAACTGAACTCACCAGTCCGTCGAACGGCGCATAGTCAGCTCGATCTGTCCCTGCCTCTCCGGACTGCAGCGACGTTGCGGACAACTCTCCCTGATCATCAACCTGGAATCGGTTCGCCCTCGTCTGCGAATGCAATTGAACCGCAATTGACGACGAAACGTTTGACGAAACATTTGACGAAACATTTGACGAAACATTTGACGAAACATTTGACGAAACATTTGACGAAACATTTGACGAAACATTTGACGAAACATTTGGCAATCCAGTCGGCAGTCTCTGGTCGCCATTATTCACTCTAGAAATGCCTCGGAACGACAATTTCAATTGCCTAGAAGATGAACAATCACGAAGCTCTCGAACTGATTGATCCTCAGTCAAACTTCGATCTTGACCAATTTTAGAAACATCCGTCCCTTCGTTGCTCTTCTCACTCTGGCAGACAGATGCAATGTCGTCTGTAGATGACTCAACATTCTCCTCGAAACAACTCTTTTCCGTACTTGATTCGTCATGACTCGAATCAACTTCCATATCCTCCCCCTTGATCCGAGCGGACGTCCTCTTTTCCACAACACGCTCACCTTCTTCACAACACCTCTCGAATTCCAAAACGGCCTGACTCGCTCTCTCTGCGGACGTTTTCGCCTTTTTGGACTGAAATCGACGATTCACTTCAACAATGGTCTTGATCACTTCGCTGACCGTCGTCTCTCGGTCCAGCGCCAACATGACGCAGTTTTCGCCATGCTGCGTCTTCTCCCGAATGATGATCCTTCTATCTCGCCTCGAAAACAACCAACGACTCGAATCAATCGGCAACGAAATAAAACATGTCATCTTTTTTTTTTCTTTCAAACGTCAGTTTCGAAAGTTTCCATCGGTGGAGACGGACGAACGCGTACCAGCAATGTCTTGTGGCGAGTCCTCATCACGCTGAGACTCAACGCAGCGTCCAAACCTTGGCTCTGGGGCGCAGAAATCTGAAACGTGACAGGTTCTAGAAACTGAATCCAACCTCTGTCTTCGGCCAGCTCGTTTTTTTTGAAGAATGTTGCTTCAACCGTTTGTAATGTCGATAACGCACGCAAAAAGAAGTGGTCAGTGCTTTCGAAGACAACACGTCTCATCTTTTTTTCAACAAGCAACGATCAGTTAAATTAAATGGGAGGCTTTAGGACTCGCACGCGACTCATCTGGTCATTCAAGACACCTCCTCACTCACCTTCATATCGAGCGCCAGCAGACATGGTCTAAAAAAAGAAAGGGATTCAACTCAAACGTCTAAATGAGAGAGTTGCTCTAATTGAACGTCGCTCGAAAAAAAAAAAACTCGAACTTGATTTTTTTTTTTTTTTCTGAACTGGAGAATTGATGCACGCGATGTACGTCACATCTCTCTTGCCAACCGAGGGATATGCTGATGATGCACCTTATATCTGCACCTCTATGTCATTGCGCATATGGCACATGCTGGCAGACCATCTGCTCATCTTCGCGCAATGAAAACGCGCACGCGTGCTAAACCCGAATTCCTGCTACTCCCTTCACCCAACATGTCGGCACAACCTCGACGAGAATGCGCAATGAGCAAAAAGACATTCTCCGGTATGTACGCGTATCGGGACCACAAAAAAAACCGCTGAAAAAAAAAATCTGCTTGGGAAAAGAGCAGTTAAAACCAGATGATAAAAGATGTGTGACACGCGTTCTGCTTCACGCGTATGTGGTGTGTTTCAGCTCTGTCTTTCCGTGCGCGATCTTACATCGTGTCCATGCAACACTTTATAACTCTCACGAAAAAAAAAACAATAATTTTTTTTTGCCTCTGTGCTGTGTTCCTGTACCCAAAAGAGTCGTTAACTTTAACAAAATATCTTCTTTCATCGCGCACGTTCCTCTGCGACCTCAGTAAGCATGCCATACGCGAACGACACGGCCTACGCCGAGTTTCAGATTGCGCGAAGGAATGCGCATCAAGACGGTCTCAGTTGAGATGACAGTTGTCTTTGTGTGTGTAAAACGTCATCGGTACAACTCTGATTTTTGACAGGTTGGAAAATACAAAGACACACACACACACACACACAAAAGGTGACGCGTCAAAGAAAAAGGCTCTCTACAATCTAGGTTGTAGAACACAAGATGATGCACCATTAACCAAGCTTTCTTTCTTTTTTTTTCTTTACCGACGCTTTGCAAGCTTCTTAGCTCGCTTTTTTACGTGTTTTGGTATCTTCACTTTTCTCTTTTCTGCTGCTTCTTTTTTTACAACTTTTTTGTGTGCCTTTTTTTCCCCTTTAGTCAAAACAACTTTCTGCTTTCTAATGTGCGGTCGCCGTTCAGAGAGAAGAGCATCGTTGTCTTCGAAAGAAACCATTTTTTCTTTGCCTCCTTCATTATTGGCATCTAAATCAGTTGCTTCACAACATGCAGCAAAGCTATTTTCTCCCCTTCCATGACAAAATGAAAGAGAATCTTCTTCTCCTTCCTCGCACTCTGAAGTAGTAGAATCCTCTTCTTCTCCTTCCTCACACTCTGAAATAGTAGAATCTTCTTCTCCCTCGCTGAAACCACCCTGAACATCAGAGTCATCATCATCAACACACGCTGCTTCATTGCTATTCATATCGGATTCACAAATACTTGACTTGACAGAATCGATTTCTAGACACGAATTATCATTATTTTCGAGAATTGCCAACGAGTCTTCTTCTTCTCCGGAGTTATCATCATCAGAAAAGCTACATTCGGAATCGGCGCCATCAGATGAATCGCAATCGCTGTCAGAAGAAACACAGACACCCTCCTCATCTTGATCGCTGCCTGAAGCTACAAAATGATCATAATTGTCTAACGCGCGCTTCATGATCACAGCGTCATCTTGAAGCTTCTGCAAGTCTTCTTCTTCCTCGCTTTCTTCGAGCAACTCATTTTTGACGGCAGCGCCCGTCAGACGACGATTGAGCCCAGAAACCTTTCGATAATAGACGTTTTGATCGTTACCTGTCAAAGCGTTGTACCGATCCAACAAGTAATCTTCGCCGGAAACCTCGAACAGCGTTCTGGGAATAAAGCTGTTCATAAAGACATTGTGCTCGACTTCTTGTTCGTGAGTTAATGGCACGTCAGCATTCTCTTGGAGCTTAAACAGCGTGTCATCCATCTGATCATTCTCAATCGACAAATCGCACACAAACTCGAACAAAGACCGAGATGTCAAAGTTCGAACGCCATTCTTGGCAAAAAAGTGATTGATGTTTTTAGCGTCGCGCCTCAAAAATTCCAACGCGCTAGGATGGTCGTATTCTACCGCCTGGCCGACGTCGATGAAATGGCAAATGCCCTTGTAGTACAAAATGTTGTACTCACTCAAATCCGCATGAACGAGATGGCATCGTTGATAGAGGAGACGCATGTTTTTAGCCACCTGTGTGTACGCGCCCTCATATTGCGCGGGGCTCAGAACAGCCTCTTTTAAAAGAGGCGCGCCCCAACTGTCCTTTCCGATAAAGCTCATGATGAGGACGTGCTGTCGGAGCATGACAGCCTTCGGACAGGGAATTCCGCCCAAGTTCATCCTGACCAAGTTTCGCATCTCTTTTTCGGCCCAAACTCGTACCATCTTTCGCGGGTTCTGTCTCGCATATCCACGACGAAAACGGAACTCTCCGGAAACATAGCGATCGCGATCTTTGAAGATTAAAATAGACGTTTTGAAAATTTTCACTGCGAGTTCGCCAAACTGACCAAATTCGCCCGATTCCTCGGCTGTGGCATGATAAACGTTGGCCTCCTTCCCTGTCGACACGCAGCCGTTGAGCTCCTTGATCGCGCCCTTGTTAATCAACTTGTACAAAATCATTCGCGTCCTGGGATCCAACACTTGTTCGACTGTCGCACGGTCGGCTCGCTCTCGCATTTTTAACCCTGCACCACCCCGACGAATTTTCTCCTTCACGGAACTTGCAATGTGGTCCGGGAAATCCATGCCTGTTGCATTATACACAATCGAGTCGAGTTTGATTCGAGCCGCGCATTTCTGAGCCGAAAGCGGCTGGAACCGCTTCATCACAGCACCTCTCGATGCCAAGAGCGACACGTCACCCTTGGCGAGATACTCCGTGATCAACGTCTCATCCTCCCTAGCTTTCAACGTCCAAATCGCACAGTAGTGTCAGCACGAGAAGAAGAGAGAGAGAGAACCGTACAATTTTCACTGTCTCCTTTTTTTTTTTCTCTTGTACACTCGCACGTTTATGATATCTACAGAGAGAACCACGCGTACATTGACACATCTTGTCACCCATCGTCTCGCGCCGCCTTGGTCCCCCCTTCAACGTAGCGCACTTAACATCAAACTAAATAATCAAAAAAAATAAATAAATCTAAGCATCTAAACAATTCGCGCAATCACACACACACACACACTTCCCGTGTGGGAAACCCCTCTTTTTTTTTTTTTACAAACGAGACGGATTCAGTACAGCGGAGACGACTAAAAAAAAATAATATGTACCGTTTTGAACGTTGTAATCTTTTTTTTTGAACTCTGGTGTACACGCGCGAGATATCCCCGGGACACTCTCTGACTTGTTGCAAATCGAGGAAATGCGCGCGCGCGCACAGAGATGTGAGACAGGCTTTCACTTTGATGAAATTCCAAATGCGCTCTGTTTCACACACTAGCGAGCGGTGGCCCCTTTTTTCCCCAACATGCTCGGCCATGTGGCCTGCAATCACGAGGAGGAGTCAGCACGGGGTGCGTACCCACCATCATCTGATAAATTTCAGTCCTCACTCAGAAAAAGCGCGACTTGCGATGTTGTGTTGCACTCGAGAATGTGTGAACACCATCTCTTCTAAATTGTATGGCCCGCATTTTCCGGGGAGGAGAGGCCCTTCCCTTCTAAAAAAACAACTCTCAGCACGCTTGAAAACGCAGACCCACCTGCCCTTCAGAACGCTACAACACAGAATATAAACAACCAAAAAATGAGACAGCCTGTCAGAAAAAAATAAATTCACCAAAAACCAAGAAAACGTTGTACCAGAGAGTCGCAAACAACACACCACAGAGAAGTTTGATGTCCAAGCCCATTAACCGTTGTAATGACATTCGCACTCAATTGATCCTCTGTATTCAGCAAAGTGACTGCATCGGAGAACACGGATTCCACGACTGCCTAAAGTCACCGAATCTTGATCTCGTGTGTGCGCAATGGAGGAGAGCCATGTTCGATTGCAAACGAGGTCAGGTACGCTTCGCAAGCTCGCGACTCACACTCCCTCTCGATGCTGTGACCCAAACACGCTCTCACGCCCTTGTGACAACCGCGACCGTACGCATACACACATAGATGGATAAAAAATGGGCCGTTTACCGGGAAAGGTACCCGGAACCGATTTTGCAGTCGTTCAGAAAAGACGATAGGAGATAGCCCTTTCGCATGGCGCGACAGGAAGCGAGTTTATTTTTTCGATGTTTGATTCTTAGAGAGATCTCAATATCTTCTCTTCTACGACACTGTGTGTATTTTTGGTGGAAAAAAAAATAAATAAATTCATCGCGAGCTATGTGATGAATCGCGCACATTCAGTACATGTTCTTCCGTTTGTCACGACGCGACTGGCAGGCGCTGTTTGGTTAGCAAAGACGAGCCTTGTGAAAAAAAAAAAGTAAAAGAAACAAAAAAAATAAATAGATAAATTTATAAACGAAAATTACCTTTTTCTCTTCGGATTTGACCAGCTTGGCATCTAGTTGAGACAGAAAGTTCAGGGCGGCTTCCTGCATTTTTTGCTTGAGTCTCTTTTGGTGTTTCGCGAGTGGCTTTGTCTTTTTAATTTTCATCAGTGCGTCCTTGCTGAAAAATGGAGGTCGGATTTCCGAGTCACGCATGCTAAGGTGATCCCGCGCGTCAGAGAGGTGTGCCGTTGGAAGCTGTGCGAGACGAAAAAAAAAGTGAGTCACGCAAACACGTACAGATGATGGGCCATCACTGGCAAACCTGACCTATCACCGGTCACGTCCATTGCGCTCTGATTTACTTTGTCGCATTCCTCGCTCGAGCCTATTTTCATCCGCTCCAAACACCGCTCGAGAGAGGCCGTCGTGGGCGCACCTTTCGACCGACTGTCTCCGAGGTTGCGAACGGACGCGTAGAAGAAGTAAGGTGTGGACTCATGTCAGAAATCGGTCCTGAATGATGGCCACGGAGGCAACACCAAATGGAGGGCGGTACTTTTGGATCGACGCGAGCTGGGCATAGTCGATGAGAGAGAGATAGGGTGGGAAAAAAAAAAAAGTAAATTGCGCGTCTTATCGATTTTTTATAGACGCGTCTTTTGGAAATAATTTTTTTTTTTAAAAATGAAACGGCACCAAAACGAAAATATTGAGCACGTTGCTTCGTGCTCCTCAGACGCGTTATTCCAGAGTAGCCGAGCGCGATGGATGGTGTCTCTGAATCCGAGGGAGTCAAATCTACTCTGAGCAATGGTGGACACCAAGACCCAGCTCTGCCCGTCCCGTCATTTGGAATGCATGCTCAAATCACACACAACGGGGAGGAGGTGGAGCTGGTCATGATAGAGAACAGACTCTGGCGATGGGTGTCCTCGGAACCACTGATCCCACTGGGTACGCTTTGTCCTGACGCATCGTGACACAGTCTCTGAAAGAAGAAATAATATTTAAAGTTTTGTGGCTCACTCTTCTCTCACATCGCCCCAGGCATGGCTTGCAGCGTTGGTTTTCTGATATGTGGAATCTCAAATTCTATCAAGACTCAAAAAACCCCATACAGAAATCTGAGGTACGCAGTCTTTAAATTTTTTTTTTCCCGCAGTGCAAAAATGTTCGCACACACTCACGCATCGCCAAGGCTTCAGACGGGTTGTATCTTGGCGCAAGCATTCACCATGTTGGCCATGGCACATTACGGATGGTTCAGAAATTTCGGAAAGGCGCTGACGATCAAGTCTCGCATCCCGTAAAAAAAAAAAAAATCAGACATTCTTTAAAAAATTGACTCGATTGGCGTAATGATGGATCGGCGCGCTAATGCCATCACATTTTCAACACTTTCGAGTCGCTCCTCGCCGGAATCCATATCCTTCAATAAAACGGTGCCATCGTTGAGTTCCCGAGATCCAATGATGACGCCCCACTTGCTATTTTCCTTCGCCGCAGTCCGGAATTGCCTCGTCGTTGATTTCGAGCCCTCGAAGACGGTCGAAACGCCAGCTCGCCGCAAACCCTGAGCGAACAAGAGGGCATTGCGACGGACTAGATCCAGCTCGTCACTGGGCGCCTCGCTCACCGCAATCACGGCGAAGGGACGAACAGTCGTCTCCAACGTAGACGTGGACAGACAGTCGACCATCCGATCGACGCCCGCTGCCCAGCCAATACCGGGCATGGGAATGTTACCCATGCGCTCAGCCAGCGAATCGTACCGTCCGCCGGCTATCAGCGCTGATCCGGATGTGTCTACCAACTCGAAACATGTGTCATTGTAATAGTCCAATCCGCGCACCAATCTGGGATTCAATCGATACGGAATCTGCGCTGCTTCGAGTCCCTCGATAACGCGATCAAAGCGCTTCCTGGAGGTCACCGTCATGTGCGCCGTGACTTCCGGCGCGCCGGCAACCACCACTCGATCTTCCTCCTCTTTAGAATCCAGGATGCGCAGAACACTGCCGCGCCCGAGCCGCTCCAAGCTCGTCTTCGACAGCACTTTGTCGTACTTTGAAAAGTAAACTTCCAACGCTCGACGATATTGCTGACGCGTCTCTTCGTCTCCCAGCGAATTCAATTCCAGGATGACTCCTTCTATTCGGAGCCGGTCCAACAACACCGCAGCCATCTCCATCGCATGCACATCGGACAGTACATGCTCGGTTCCCAACTGTTCGATTCCAAACTGATGAAACTGGAAAAAAAAAGGGATAAATGAGAGAATTTTTTTTTGTAGAGACGAAACGACGCTCGAAAAACGCACCTGACGTCTCCTCCCCCGCTGTGGCCGCTCGTAACGGAAGGCCGGACCGCAGTAATAAACCTTATTGGGAATGCTGTAACGATGATTGATAAAGCATCGAACTACGCCGGCCGTACATTCCGGACGAAGCACCAATCGATTGCATGCTCGATCTTCGAACGTGTACATCTCCTTGCTGACCACGTCGCTGTCATCTCCGAGCGTCCTGGAAAACACTGCCTCGGCTTCAACGATAGGCGTCTCAATACGCTGAAACCCGTAGGACGCAGCCAACGCGCCAGCCACTCTTATAATATGACTCATCCTTTTCATCTCGCACCCAAAGATGTCCTGCATCCCGCGCACCGGCCGCAATGAAGACGAGGCATACCCACGTCTCCGTGCGCATGCTCGTCCCGCACGCTCGATCGCAACCGGCCATCTCAAGAATCCCCGTTGCATCCTTCGACCCTCGGATTCCTCTAACTCGACGAGGCCCAACCGGCGTCCGGACCACCCACGGCAAACGGCGAAATGGAACCCAAATACCTAAAACATGGCACCCACATCTCCTCGCTCTCTCTCTCAAGCGATTCAAAAAATAAAAAATAAAAAAAATCAAGAATCCCATAAAAAAAAAATCACGAAAAATCTTTAACGAGAACAACAAAAGGAGGGATCTCCCAAAGCTCTCTGCGCGCGCAGATGGACGTGTGTCCTCTCCTCCAACATCACAAACCGGCTCTCCCTCCACCAACAAAAACATGCCTCTCGCATCACCGCGGGTCTCAGATCCGCGATATATCTGACAACTCGAATGTCCACCGCTTTTCTCTGTCCGCGCGCCAACGAAAGGCTTCCCGGCCATCTCTTCACTGTCCGATGTCTGAGCATGTTCGCACGGACAAAAAGAGGGGGGGTTTTCTAGTCTTCCTGCCCCTACCGGCGGGGACGCAGAAAAACTAGAAAAATAACTTGTAAAAACATATGATCATGCAGCACGCAGCGACGTAGGGCGACTTTCTCTCACCTTTAATGCGGGGCAAATGTTAAGAGACTGGGCCAGCCAAGGGAAGGTTCACGCCCAACTTTTTTCTTCAACGCACCAATTCTAGACGCTTTCCATAAAACTCCGAGGAAACTAAATAATAATATTCGCGCATTCTGTTAGAGAAAAGAACAAAATCGAACACACCAATATGAGAGATATGACGTACCCTGTGCTTTCGGACGTGTAGATGGAATGGAAACGACCCCTCAAGTAGGTGGCGTTGCAAATGAAAAGAAAGATGACGACGAGCAGACTTTCAAAGTTGAACAGCGCAGACTTCAAAATCAAAACAAAAAAATGAGTCCGAGTTCGCCAAACGGCAACAATGACGACTATAGGTGCCAAAGCAAGAATTTAAAAAAAAAAAAGACTGTGCGCTTGTACCATCTTTCACATAGAACTGGTTTCTATCAAAAAAAATTGTACCCACACAAAAATTTAGCAAAAATTTTGAATATTTTGAACCATTTTTCATTTAATGGTACGCCAACTGCGCTCTACCGCTGCGCAAACTGTTTTCCAGCGTATCTGCTCATTTCCATCTGACAACTGCTCTATCGCAGACATGGGTGACGAAGCGATCCGCACCAGCTCAAAACTCGACGACCGTACCGTACATTCCTCAGGAAAGAAAAAATCACCTCCATCTTGAACGTGGTGTAGCTCTCTCTCTTTGAGCGACGCATCACCCCTTTTCTCACATATGCATACTCTCACCAAACGCTGCGCCATTTCCTCAACGAAGAAATCGGATACATCATGTATGGATTCGGCGACGACCCAAAACCGCTGGAAGAGAGCAAAGCGTTGGTCAGGGAACTGACCATCATCTTCATCAAAGAACTGGCACTGAAGGCCAACGAGCTTTCGTCTCCCAACCGCCAAACCATCCTCCCGGAAGACATCGTCGCCATCATCAGAAAAGACAAACGAAAGTACTACAGAGCTCGCGAATTCTGGAAGGGTCTCATCGAATGGAAAAAAACAGACGAACAAGCCAACCCTTCCGAAAAATGCCTGGCAAACGCCTTCAAGTAAAGTGGAAGAAGAACACGTCCCAATGGGCAACCAGACCAGAGACACCATGATCAAACTCGACAAAAAAAAAACACCTTCAGCCTTACTTTGACGTATATATATATATATACGCACGCCTGAGGCCCACACAGACGCGCTGCGCCCATCCTCGCCAGCCTTCTGTTCAAGGAATTGCGCTCAAGAAAACGCGTACAACATTTTTTTTTCAGTCAACGACCGAACAACTATCTCTTTCCACCCAGCAACGCACGGACGCAATGCCCATCACGGGGGACTCTATACGCTCGCACTTCAGAATCACCTCCGACCTCTAAAAAAAAAATTGTACCAGTTAAACATTCGCCTGATAGAGACCAGCGCGAAACTGGCGACCGCATCGCGCCCAGCAGGGACCCTCCGCGCTTGCAAACCGAGATCTCACATATATAGCAGACCGTGTCGAAAAGCAATTCGCCAAACTGTCTCTGCCGAATCGCGCGCGGAGAAAACGCGAAATTACTCCACACACACACGGAAAAGAGACAAACATTAGTTTTAAAAACCCCACGAGAAAGGTGAAACCCCGACATATTATTTTCTCGCGCACCGACAAACGTGTCAAACTGCATCGGTCATTCAAAGGAGGGGCCAAAACATGATCACATGATGAGAGGACCGCGCGAAAAGCGGAAAATCCGAGCGCATTCCTACACACTCTTCTTTGACGGGCGGAGGAGAGTCACACACACACACGCTGTCCCGCACGGCCATACTACTATTATTGTTATATGGGTCAAAATGAGAGGCGATAACGCGCGCGCGGGAGACATGTTTACATAACCAACATAGAACTCTGCGAGCGCCCCTTGCCTATCGGCAGCGTATGGCAAGGTCTTGAAAATGCGCAAGACAACGGTTGCAGAGAGTCGCCAATAAGAACAGTGTCAACGCCGGGGATGACCGCAACTTTGGGGACGAATCCATCGGAAGAAGAAGAATAAGCGTCTTTGTTCGGAAAACGCTCTCCGGAGGAACTGCAACTGTCGGAAGAAATTGTTTCGAGGTCGCTTTCCACCGCCATGGCCAGCTGCATCAACGACACGGAATTCTCGTCAGACGCGGAATAGGACAGTTGATCGGACACCGAAACCGTGAAGGCGGCAGATGAGTCGGCGGCGGCGGGCGAAGACGGCCGCTGAGTAGTCGGGTTTCGATCCAAAAGAGGGAACAACAAAAAGGCGTTGTCCTGGGAGGAAGAGGCGTCCTCGCAGACAGTCGGCAACGTATGAGGCTCACACTGCGTGGGGAAGATCGGGTCGACGGAACAATCCGAAGCGTATTTCCCCGGCGGCAGCAGGCAGTCCATGTGGACGGGAAATTCGACCAAAAACTGTTGAGCAGCAGCAGCTTTGGGAAGAACTAACTCGGAACTCAGCAGTTCATTATCGTAGGGAAACAACAGGGTGAACTGCTTGAACGGGTAGGAACTTGCTCGGCGCGGTGAGCGAGCAGCGACGCTCCAATCCATTTGGGACTTGTCGGCCACTCTCAGCCTTTTCACCCTCTGATGCTGCTGCTCGCAGAAAATACCGTCGTGACTTCTAGCTCTGGTTTTCTTCAAATCCGATATTCGAGGGACCCGGAACACGCAGCACGCACCGCTGTTCGAAGCCAGAGGTGCACTCGACAAGTTCAAGTAAACTGGGTCAATTCCTTCTGTACCGGTCGTTTGGCTCATGAGAGACGATGTCACGTCACGGCTACTTCGCAACTTGAATCCTGCTGCTGATGCCGGGGTTCGACCTCGCTCGCAAAGGCGAATGTTCACCGGCGAAGTGGGTTCTCTCAAACCCTGAATGGAGCTCACTCCCTGCAACGAATCACTACAGCGCTTTTTCTTCAAATTCGAGTTTTGGGCAACAACACCGGGGTTTTTCATCAAATACTCCTTGTTGCTGCGCAAAATTGTAATCTCTTTTTGGATGCGCTCGCTCTGTGCTGGGGACTTTGTGTGAATCGATTCCAGAGTCGATATCATCTTGTCCAGACTCTTGATTTTTCGATGCGGCCATCTCGGGATGCCATTTCTGCAAAAATAGAAAAAAATGCGAACCGTCTCAATTAAAAAAGCAGCAAAAATTGAAGAAGGCGTGTGTGTGTGTGTGTGTGTGTATGTGTGTGTGTGCGCGCCAATATTCTCCCCATGTCGAGAGCAAGTGCGAGAGCAAATGCAAGAGCAAATGCAAACCACATCCTCCTCGAACGTACTTGCGGCATATTTTTTTCAGCACGGTCGCGCACACCTTCGATATGTGATGACAGTGAGAAGAAACAACTAGACTTGTTAGTTTTCAAAGCGTTACACCAATAGAGAGTATGTGTGCATTCTGAGTAAGACTCTACTCAGTGCACCGGTGATGTGCGTGTTGCATCGAAATGAATGACAGGTTTCATTTAGAACGCAATACGCGGGAACGAAACCGACAGCGTACGCCAATTTTCCTGGCGACTTCTAAACGTATATAAGTGGAAAAAGGGAATTACGGAAAGAGTCAGTGACTCTTGGAATGCTCGAGTGCAGGGCGCAAGTCTACACATATTCAAACTTTGATCTCCACCATTTCAATGGTGAGATGGGGGTGCTTGTCGCTGTGTCGAAATGACACAAGTGTCAAAATCAGAATTGCTCAAACGGTACAAAAAAAACGTACCAGTAATTGGCAAATGGAAATACTCCGACAGCGTTTCTAAATTAATCGCTCGCTGCATCA
This sequence comes from Eledona agricola, assembly GCA_964023215.1. NCBI lineage: Eukaryota > Metazoa > Arthropoda > Insecta > Coleoptera > Tenebrionidae > Eledona > Eledona agricola. The sequence continues at coordinate 14,695 of CAXIEJ010000218.1, read as the reverse complement.
TTTTTATACCTTAGCCTTCCTTGCACTATTTTGTCTTCAATTCGATAGAAAAGGGAAACGTGAACCGTATGTATTAGTGCTCGCTGAGCGAATTTTACAAACACTATATATTGAATCTAAAAATAGAGTATATCATGCTTAGAATTGTGTGATTCTAGAGACAGCTGTAACAGCAACTCTAACCATTTATTGCAAAAAAGTGTCACTTGTAAACACAAAATGGTTCTGGTACAAAAAGGACTTATGGCAATTTAGAGAATTGTACAAGTCAGATGACGGTAAAATCTGGAGACGTTACAAAAGTTAACGCTCTTTTACAGTTGGAAATGAAAAGGTGCGCATATTTAACAGTGCGAAAGTAAGATTGGACAACTATAAAATTAACAGCAAGGTAAATAGCACAGATTTTCAATTGGGAACAGGAAAATGGCGGTTTTGTGGCAAGAGGTACTTTCGTATGTATTTTTAGAGATTCTGTTACTGGCTTTGTAACAATGCTCTACACTTTGAGGAAAACAGCAAACACCGTGCTCAGAAGCATGGCATGGAAATAAATTGCATATACGTACAGGTATACCTGCCTTTCAAGTCCAACGTTTCTTCTTTATCTAAAGCAAACAGCAATTCGAACATCAAATGTCACAAAATTGGGTCTCCAAATAACGGAAAAGTGCTAAATTTGCGGTCTCGCAAAGGCTGCTCCACGTTCAGTATGGAGGAGTGACTAGGTCTGCACTGATCAACATTGAAAATAAAGTGCTGATTGAAAAAGATAGAGCAGCAGCACGAAAAAAAAAAAGATTGCGTACCTTGTTACGAGAGTGGTTGTCTCCTATATCTCTAACAACGCGCGCCCTATGGAATTTGGATCGAAAATAAAAATTCCACTACGCCTGAATGTTTCTCCAATGAAAATGCACCTCAGATATGGTTCTAAATTGGTAAAATGGACCGGGCAGCAGTGAATTCACGCAAGCTCCACGAGAGTGAAGAGAATAATCCTTTTATTTCCATTGAGCTGTGTGAGATTACCTGGCATAAAATTCCTGACATCTGAGAACCAAGTGTTGAAATTGGAGTCTGATATGCATACCTCCTTTTGAATCAAGCGGTTAGTATGTTCTGGATGATCAGTGTCCATAAAACGAGTTATTGTAGAACGCACTAAAATAAAGCGCAGATGTCGATTATTGATTTTCAAACTGCAAACCATAAAATGGGAAACCCTTTCAGACTTTTCGATCGAAAAAAGAAAGGCAAGACTTGCAATCGTGCTGTTAAAAACAGAAAAATGAAATGTGCTCGTTTGCTTCACGTGTTGGAAGGGGTTTTATTAAATTGTTAAGAATTTCGCATCAAATCCCTAATTTTCGTGAATTGTAAATCCTTCGCAGTCCAGGAGTGACCTGAAGCTCTTCCATTCGTAGTGGCGTCCGACCGTGGAGTCCCGCAGTGTCCCCTCAATTTTCCTCACCAATTCATCTTCTGACGTTAAGACTGAAAGTTCAGTAACCGCTCCGTTTTTTACACAAATGGTAACGGTACAAGGTACAGGTACAGACGCAAGACTGCCTCGAAAGCTCAAGCGAAAAGCGGGCGTCTTTCCGTAGACGTAGCTCCAGCTCTTGATTTCCTCATAAAACCGGGGGATCGCTCGGATGTACTGAATTTGGTTTATGTGGTACTCCTCACGAGTGACCCAGCAGTCGCCAGGAAAACTCTGTTTAAAGTATTTCTCTAAGACGTCACACAAAATTTCGTGTGTAATCTTTTTGGTCGAATAATCATTGAGGTTCTTGACAGGTGCCCGGATGCTAGATGTCGCATTGGTTTCCAACAGTCGATGAGTTGGACGCAGAACGGACTTCAGCGTAGACATACCGACGTCGACGAGTAGGGTGTAGTGATGATAGGAAGCAGCCGAAGACATGCGGAACGCAGATCCAGACATTTTGCAACCATCAAGATAGATATCGTTGCGGGGTCCTGCATAGACTTCTACGCCAAAGGCTGATTGAATGGCACGGCAGGTAAACTCAATATTCAAACGTGGTTCGTGGTTGGCCGAAAAAACTGTAACACAGGTATTATTCAAATCATGATAAACGGTCCCTCCACCGCTTTGGCGGCGAACGAGGTCGATTCCATTTGCCTCAAGAAAGGGAATGTTGCATTCTAGCCAAGGGTTTTGGTTGCGTCCGATGATCACGCTAGGCCTATTTCGCCACAAATAAAGCCACATCGAGTCATCTTTGTATTTTCTTCTTTCCTGATACAAATACTCTTCGAACGCTAAATTCCAATATGGTTCTGTCACTGTCGAAGTAATCACTCGAGTCTGTAAAGCTCGGTCAATAAGACACGCTATACAGAGAGCTCCTTCAGGAAAAAAAACTAACCGTTGACAAATGTGTGTCTATTCCCCCTCGGCGCTGTGTTTGACGTTTGCACAAAGTTCGTGGCAGGTATTTGCGGTCAATCGCTGCGTGAAGGCTCAAACTCGCGTCACAACGGTCTTTTCGCGGAGTGGGACACGTACGGCAATGCCTCTTGGCCCATGTTGCTCGCCACTATATCGTCTCGCTCGCCGGGAAAATCAAACGGTCGATGTATGCGGCTGAACCAAGACAACATCATCACTCGCAGCCATCAGCTCACAAAAAAGCTGTTAAATACATAAAAACATTTTAAAACCAAAACACATTTGTGCCGAGAGAAAAGGGTGTCATTTTATAATGCCAAGCACGTCCACAATCGCGCTCTCTATTTGTGCCTGCATGACTTATCAATATGCACGACCAAAGCAATGGAATCAACCCACTTTGCCTTCAGGTTCTGGTGGAGGGATGCTAAGGGCCCCTTTGCTACCAGCAACAAAGCATTCGCCTTGTAACGGATAAGATTTTTTATCAATCCGACTCTCCGAGCACGTGCCATCGCCGTGGAGGACAATCACGCCACCATCTGCTTGTTTCGCAAAAGCGTGCTTGGATGAAATCTGCCACAAGCACGAACAATTTTCCTTGACACAAAAAAGGCTCATTTTTGATGGATTGGCAGCCGATTTGTACCGTTGGTACAAAATAGCAGCTGACGGATGTGAACGATGCCACTCGTCCCTGAAGTGCATCCTGATATTGGATTTGCCTCTGGTGCGTCGTGCATACTGACCAAGTTGCTGGTCCCCATGAACATGGGGAAAAAGAGAGATTCTCAGGCCATCCTCATGCCGAACGGATCTATTTTTTCCAGTTTGTGTGTGGAGCGTGCGCGTCACTGTTTTTTTTTCCCCCTCTCAACTGTGTGCAACGGATCTCTATTGGGGCAGCGCAAATGAAGCCATAGATGACAAGCTTGACCAGTCTTAGTAATAGACCGCTCCGCTGCCATATCGAATAAAGCGAGGCGCTCTTTGCCAGTATGTGAGGAGGGTGGCCGCGCATGCTTTTTGAAAAGTTTGGCAGGAGAGAAGTGTCTTGTTGGAATGTGCACGCCTCAGAGTTCGAAGTTTCTCTCTCTGCACAGCAAAAAAAAGAAGGGTGTTGACAGAGAGATGGCGCCCGCCACATGAAGAAAAGGGCAAGAAAGAGCAGCGTACGCGTATCAGAATCGCCGGTGGTATAAAAGGCACAAAAAAAAAAAAAAAACAGCGTTCACAGAGTGCGCTTGATTCTTCTTCCAACTGGGCCATTCTGCTCCAAAAAGGCGTGAGACGCACATTGGCGATGAACGCGGATATTGCGATAACGTTGCAGGAAGTTCGCCTAGTACGTTCTTGAAGGTCTCGATGGCAAAATTTCCTTGTGTATACTGGGCAATAATAACGGCGCAGATTGTACCGCGTGCACGTCACACACCATCGCAAAAAAGAATACAGTTGTCACTAAGTTTATATATATATATTTTTTTCCTCTGTCAACAAGAGCGTGCAGGACATTGGCCGCATTGTGCAAACCGTCAACAGCGCCCAGACCAGACTGATGGAAAATTACCGTTTGGCGAAATTGTTCATTGACGAGAAAGAGATGACAGGTGGGCGATACCGAAGCACGACGACAAAGAGGGACGCCAGTGCGGGGGCAGAGATGATCGCGGCCGATAGAGAGGAGGAAGTCGATGGAGAGATGAGCGTTGACGTAGCACATCTGTGTGCACGTCAATGAAAAAAACGTCACCCTATTTTTTAAAGTGAGTGGAGATATCTCACACCCGAGTGCAGCGCGAGTATGTGTGCGAGAGACGCGCAAAAAGAAGTGTCGACTGGCGTGAAGTGGTTGTTCTCTGGTTTTAAAAGTCGGCCGAGATCTGCGTCAATCTGTCGAAGAGGTCCTTGTCAGAGTTGCTCACAGCGTTCAAAAGGGCGTGTTTGTATTCGCGGAATTCCGGCAGGGGGGCGAGGCGAGCGAGGTGGTGAGAGATGTACTGGATGCAGGCTAACTTGAGCGTGGACGCGCTTTGCTGGTCGGCCAAGACGAGCAGACTGGAGACGTTTTGAGGGTGAATGCTCTGAATGAAGTCTGCTTCCAATCTGACTTTCAAGGAGCGGATGCTGTATTGTGAGGCGAGGATGAAGATATCGATGATGTGGTCACCGGTGGCATCGCGGTCGAGTTCGCCGGTGTACAGGTACTTGAGGACAGGAAGAAAGCAGCAAAGGCGTACGCCCGGGAGGGAGATGACGTTCTGGTGCGACTCTTTCATGCCCCCGGTGCAGAGAGCGGTGAAGAACGACGAGTGAGAGCAAATGACGAACTTGTGGGCGGGAACGTGCTGGTCCTCGACCAAGAAGCGCACGTCGGCCAGAATTGGATTGTTGAATGCGGCGGAGAGTTGGTGTCCTAATATGCTGGGCTGACATTCGTGGAAGAGCAGGTATTTGGCGACGAGGCGCATGACGTGTTCGGGTGCGTATTTGCCGACCAGAGCGATGAACTGCCGATAGGTGTGAGAGATGGGCAAGACGTCGATTTGGTCCGTGTACAGATAGGCGATGAGGCTTTGGAAGTGCAGACGATTTTCGTGAAAGTGAATGATGTTGTCGGAGTTGTGCGTGTCAAAGTGGTCTCTGAAGCGGGAGGAGCGACACCAGAGGATCACCCGGTGAGCCGAGATGATGTCGGGATGGTCGCAGTCGGAATCAGTAACTTTGAGCTGAACGTCGGAAAGCAGAGACCAAAGTCGAAACGAGATGGGTTTTGAATCTGAGTCATTCAGCGATGCGACGTCGAAGTCGAATAGCATGTTCAGGCCGTTCCAGCCGGTCGTCGACACCAGCCATTGATAGGGAGGGTGACCTCCGGGACGAACGGTCTCCTCGGGCACCGGGAGCAGTTTGAAATGCTCCAATTCGAAAAAACAAGTCGACGAATCGCTGTTTTTTGCGTTACCGACGGTGAACGGGTGCCGCTTCGGATACCGGACGACAGAGCTGCTGAGCACTCGTCGCCGACAGACTGAGTTCAGCGCGAAGTCCTTGGACTTGGTTTCGACGTAGACGGTGCAGTGTTGGTTCCTCGAGCGGTAGAAGTTCTGGCCGACCATTTGTGGCTTGTACATCAAGTTCGCCTCCGTGTCGATCACGACCATCTCGCTGAGCTGCTTGTAGCGATCCCAGCCGCCGAGGCAGATGATGTTCTTGCCCACGACGTTGATGGATGATTGTCTGAAGAACGAGCAGTTGCCGTGCAAGTTGGTCGACTCGTACTCCCAGGTATGCACGTTCGCCTTGAAGAGGCGCCAGTGGCCGCGGTGGTAGTTCAAGAAACAGATGTGGTCGCCGAGGGAGGCGATCGAGGAGTAGCGGAGTTCTTTTTCGATCGTCATCAAGACAAAATCTCTTCGCCGCTTTCTCGCTTCGCGGTGCTGAGTGGTTTCCAGACAGCATTCGTCGACTGACTCGTTCGCGTCGGTGCGTGAGGTGGCCTCCTCCGGGGGAAATTCCTGGTTGAACAGGTCATACGAGTGCCACGTGCGCGTGTCCAGAAGGTGGAATTCACACCGCATCTGAAACGACACTTCGTTCAGCGAAACTCGGCCGGAGAACGCGCAAATGTAGTGTTTGTGCTGGAAAATTTGAGAGGTGTTCAGCACTTCCAGGGTGCCGGTGTAGTTCAGATATCGCGTGGTGCAGGAGATGGGATCGATGGCGACGAGGCGCTCATTCGGAGGATAGTATCTGGCGTGCCGCAGCGTGAGCAGTTCGTGCGAGTTTGGCATTTGGAACAAGTTGGGACAAGGATTACCGAGATCTTCGCTGTTGGCAAAATTCAATCGTCGCCACTGCAAAGTAGGCACAATGAAGTTGAACTTGAACGGCGTGGCACCAAAATTGAACTTGAACACCGCCTCCAGTCCGTTGGTGGCCGCCGCCGCCCAGTAGCAGTGCTCCTGAGGGTGAAGATACGCGACGCCCAAAAATTGGCCGTTTCGACAGAACCAAACTTCTTCCGATTCGAAGTTGATACCGCAGCCGATCACGTCTCCGGCATAAAAGCACTCGCCCCAAGGTCGTCCTGTACCGCAGTTGTGGAAGCACATGCCATCGTCCCCGTGATATCCGTACGAGTCGGACATCCAGCCGGGGTTTTCCTCCTTGAGCGGGAATCGCGAGTCGACCAATCCCATCGTCACCGTCCGCTCGACGCCCGTGTTGATGATCAGCACTTCGAAGTAGCCGACGCGATCCGTCTGACGAACGAAGGGCTTCGTGGCGATGACGGCGTTCGGCGTGCTGTGGCGGGCTTCTGTGCGCGTCGAGACGGTCAGCAGGTCGTCGTGAACGATCAGAGAGGGACCGTGATGGTTGGGGTTGAGCGTGATGTCTGGCCGTTCGATGACGCTGCCAGGAGGAATCATCGACGTAAACTCAACACGTTCCAAGTCCATTTCATAAAAATCTTGCAATTCTAACCGTTCGCCGCCCACATTTTCAATGTCATGGTTGACGTAGTCCTCGCTATATCCCTGTCCGCCCAACAGGTATATCTTGCTGCCGACAGCGACCGAGCTCGCCTGGTAGCGGTGCGGTGGGATGTTCAAAATTCTGGGTCGGTGCCACGAAATCGGTCCCAATCCGAGCGGATTCTTGACTGAAAAGGTGTCATATCCGTTGTCCCATAAGTAGAGTGCGAGGGCGGACATGTTGCGTCGGTCGGCCTCCTCGATCGCAGTGTATCCAGATTGGTTGACCGCGTCCGCGTTGACTTTCTTGCTCCGTACCAAAATCGCCACGCAGTCCAAAAATCCATTTCGAGCCGCGCGGTGAATTGGCGCAAGTCCGTCGGTGCCGAGAAAGTTGGCGTCGACGCCGCGCTCCAGTGCCCATTCCAGCACCTCGATGTTCTTTGCTTCCGACGCGATGGACACGATGTTCTTGTTCATCCCCGTGACCGCGTGAATGTCCGCGCCGAGCTCGGCCAACAGCGTGATCGTGTCCAGTTGACCGGACAGTGCCGCGTAGTGAATTGGTCGGTAGGAATCCTTGGAATTGCAGTTCACGTCAACGCCCATGTCCACCAAGTACCGCACGAGCTCCAAATTGCTGCGCGCGCCGCATGCCAGGTGGAGGGCGGTCAAGTCGTCCATCGTTCTATCCAGCAAGCAGCCTTGATCGTACGCCACCAGAAGCTTCACGACTTCAATGTGTCCATTCGACGCGGCAGCTAGGAGGGGCGTTTTCCGGCGGCTGCTCTTAGTAGACGGAACGCGAATGTTAATATCTAAAAAAAAACGCTGGTGAAAAACCGAACGACTCTGGGAAAGAGAGGCGCAAATTACACACACAGCAAAATTCAGTATCTTTTTCTTAATTCTCGGCGCGCACACACACACACACAATCCTTTCTCAAACAACACCATCGATTTGTGTACAAAGATGGCGCGCCATCACTCGCCCCTCGAGCATCGGGGGGAACACGCGCTGGAGAGAGAGAGCAGAAGTATTCCTGAAACACAACCGGCGTGTACGTACTACCATCCGTCAACAACGTGTCCAGGTGGTCTACGTTCGCTTCACGAGCTGCCTCATATAAGAAAAAATTGACGGTGCCTGTCATTTTCTGCGCAAGCCCAGAGCCAACGCGTCGCAAGAACTAGCTCGCGAGGCCAGTGAGAACGTGGCGACCTTAGAAATGATTGTGACGGCAAATTTCGATAAAAAACTGAAAAACGTATACACAAAACATGCGGCGTTGTAGCCGTTAAGGTACAAAAAAAAGTCTCAACTCGCGCTCTGCCTTGACCGCCGTAACCGATCTTCGACAAGCGCAAACCTCACGCGACATACGCGTCTGCGCAACTAGGCGCGCGCACACAAACTACGGTGTTTGGGGACGACAGAAAAATTCGCTGCTCTCTCCCCGGTTGAAGGCTTTCTGCGAGGAGCAGAGAAGAGAGAGCTCTCTCGTCACACGGCGGAAACACGAGAGTGAGGGACACGTGGGAGGACGTCGTCTCGAATACCAAATTGTTTTTGCCACACGAAGAAGTACACGTTTTGTTCCGGACTTCTGATAGCACCTCACACGCGCGCAAACCTGAAACTGCCCAACGGCGCATCTCTCCCTCCACAAAAATGGCGCTTCTGAACCTCCCTGCTGCGCTCCACTCTACTCACGACAACTCTGTAGGACTGAAAAAAGTCAATTTTGAAAAGCGAACTTTGAGATTTTTTTTAAAAAAAAAAGCCGCAAGTTCGCAATCGGTGCATGCTGCGTGCAAGGTACATATAGCGCGACAGAACTCGCCGGTTGACAAAGCAGAGGACTCGAATACCGAAGCTCGTCTTTCAAGGGAAGCGCAACCGAAAAGTTTGCGATTGTGTGATGAGAGACTGAGACGAAAGGTTGCGTCGGACCGAGAACCGTAGCTGCTACTATTTGTAGACACCCTATCTCCGAACGAGCAAATTATATAGCGCAGGTAAACACACGAACGGAGATAATAATATATGTGATTTCGAGAGAATCTGTCAAGAACTGTGAATTTTTTTTGTCTGGAAAAAAAGAAACAATTTGTGCACAAAAGTGAAGCGATCGGTGCCAACGCAGTCTCCTCTCTTCCCGAACTCCAGAGAGGAGGGAGGGGAAATGCAACCGCACCATTGAGCGTATTCTTAAACCAGTGCAAATTAAACGGTGAAGACGACGCAGATTCAAAACAGATCAACGTATCGCTATCGCACACAATATGAGATACGCTACCATACAAAAGATCATGTGTGCACAGGCCGAATAGAAGTGAAGTCGACGCGTCCGGGACACATGACAACGTTGAGGCGCGCTATGTACGCGCAGATGAATTGTGTTTTGTAGAGAGAACAAAAAAAACTATGACGGATAGACTTGCTTGAGGTTTTTCCCCTCCCCCACGCGTATCGATAAAAGCGGTGCTGAAGTGCATTCACGCACGGGGGTGAGCCGCCTCGGATGCACGTCGGTTAGCGTTTGTGAGATGAACACTCGAATGTGGAGGGGAATTTCGGACAGAATTTAAATTAAAAAAAGTGCATGTCTCGTACACAGAGAGGGGTGGGCGTCGTTGCTCGGCTTCAAGAGAGAAACTTCGAGCGCTCAACGGAGATAAAAAGGAAGTCGGATGACTTTACCAGAGACCAGCGGCTCTAGACCTTCTCCGCCATAGCTGATCCTTGGTGATATTTCGCACAGCGCGTCTGGATCGTCCGATTCGAGAGAGCCCCCGGCGCGCTCAATGTACTTTTTGCAAAGTTGGCTCAGATGGAGACGACAGGTGAGAGAGTTGTCAGACGGGTGAGCCACGCTGTTCTTCAGAGGCGAAAATTCCTCGCTGCGTACAACTTTCAAAGCACACAATTTGTCAGTTAGAGGAAAAACGTCAAACACAAATCGCTCGAACTTCAGCCCGACTTCGTCGACGACGAGCGTTCCATGAGAGTCGATGTGACAGATGCGCTTCTTGGCGAGGTGGAATGGAAGCGGGTCGGTTTTCTGAAGAGCACACACGCGCTTGACAAAGTCGATGCAAAACGTGTTCAGTACAATATGAGCCACGTTGAATTGAGAGTGAAGTTCGGCCACATCGGACATACGCCATCCTGTGTCGAGTTGGCTGCTGCTGCTGATGTCAGAGTATTCGATCACGGCAGGACGGCCATCAAGCAAGCAAAAAACGCCCACGCGCTCATCAATAGAGCTCTTTTCGATGACTTTGCAACACACATCGCATTGTCGATCTTCCAAAAATCCAACCAAGATTGGATCGGCCACTTTGACCAGCACGTTGTCGACGCAGTAACTCGAAATAACGCGAATGCCACGTCGCGCCATGTCCTGAATGACTCCCGACGACTCCAGCACCTCCCATAGGCCACCATTTCCATTCGGCGCACACGCAATTTGGTGCCTGCTCTGCATCGCTATTCGACCGCTCTCGAGGAAACAGGGGAAGGAATTCTGACCGAAGAAGAAAATGTTTTTCTTGTCCAATCCGAAGTAGCCATGAGACTCGAAAAACTGCCTCGTCTCGCGGTCAGTCGCCATACTAGTCATGATGTACCATGGAATCGTGCAGGGCAAACTAGCATCATCATCGCCACTCACTTTATGACGGGTCGCCGCCAATTCTTGAAGTCGCCATATTCGATCCGCCTGCAACTCAAACAGAGACTTTCCGGACGGCAGTCCAATATCGCAGCTCCCCTTCGGCTGCTGACCGCACCCCAAGCGAGTCCCCTGGCCACCCGCCATCAGTAAGGCGGCCACTTTCCCTTCCGCAATCAACTTGTAGCCGACCCTCTCCCAACGCTCCCGGTCGCATCGATCCGCCTCGTCCAACGACACAACGTCAACGAAGGGCTCGAGACGTCTCGGCTTCTGTGAATCGACCACTCCTTTTTCGCGTGCGTCGGCAAATGTTCCCACGAAGACACTCAGGGTTAAAAAAGACCAACTCGATTCTCGGCGCGCGCCTCTCCCTAACACGCGATCCGCGCGGCGCTTTTTTCATTCTGTGCACGCGCACGCATCATCTCAGCAACAACAACGTGCGCCAACTAATGAGAGAGGAGTCGCGCGCGCGCGCGCGCATGCAAAGCAAAGTCTAAAATAATAAAATACGCTACGATTTTCTCGGTACAATTCGCTGTAAATTCGGTTGGCGAACCTCGGATCGATGCCCTGTAAATGCAGATCGCGGAACAAAGCGGCCGAATCAGTCAAAACAATCTCTCACAACCATCCTCGGCGGAAAGAGAGGCACAACAAGGTGATGCGGCACACCCCAAACGCACAGAAGCCTGCTGAAGAAGCTCCGACTTCTCGGCGGACGTCAGTTCATCGAAGAATTGAAATACGTGGCCCTGCTCGCACGCAGTCCACAGATCTATGAGATCGCCCTCTTCCATCCAGCCAGCCTCCTTTCATGCGGCAGACTCGAAAAAACCGATGATGTTACCGAGAGCGCGTACAAAAATAAATGGTCCATTTTTGTAACCGAAAATATGTGTGGCAAACCTCTCTCTCTCTTAATTCTACAACGCGCCATCCTCCCCCGATTCTGCGAACAACTGATGCGCCGCGTGCAGAGACCAGTCAACACCTCAAATACGAACGCTGTGCGACAGAGCCTGTCAAAGGCATTCACTGTTTAGAAAACGCCATCTTCAATACACTCTCTCTCGTACAATGCGAACTTTTGTCATCCAAAACGGCCGATAAAAAAACTCTAGAGAGAGGTTTGAAAAAACTGCGTCTCATCGGCGCGATCGCTCTATGCGACACGCACATGTATCACACACATGTGAACAAGGTCGTGAAAAAGAAGAATCACTCTAAGTTATAGTCCTCGGTAGTATAGCGGTTAGTATTTTCGCCTGTCACGCGAGAGACCCGGGTTCGACACCCGGCCGGGGAGTTTAATTTTTTTTTCAAAAATTTTGCGTGCACGCTGAGCGGCGCACGAAGTTGGAAAGAAGAGGCCGCGCGGCTTTCCCTCCCTCGGTTGTCAGACACGTTGTTGAAAAAAGCGAGGAGGTTTTTTTTTGGATGAGCGACTTAGCGCGCGACAAACAAACGATCAGAATGATTGAAGAGCAGATTTTGGACAAAATCAAATTATTCGAGTGTCGAGAACGCAAATTCTCTCTGTTTTCCAGGTTGCGCTGGAAGAGGGAGAGAGAAGGAAGGGCGGACGGCGGTGTTTTAATTGGGAACATGCTTCGATGTCAACGGACTCTGTCAACGGACACTCGTTTCGTGCGAAGTTTGGGACAAAGTGAGCGCGTCAACTCAGATTCATTTGATTGGCCATCGCAGTTATCTGTTCGGAAAAGTTCTAAGGGGAAAAAGCAGTGTGTCAGCAGAAGCGTCGCCAAAAAGGGCGAGAATTGCTCTCTCCACACGCGCGCGGGACACTCGGACACGTGAACGAGTTTCTTTCCTCTCTCGATCGCGCGCACCTGGAATTCCGAATGGTTCATTTCAAAGGTGTGTGTAGACAGCTGTCGATTGGCGTCAAGGATTTTGATATGAACGGTTACAAAAAGCATCCGGTGTTCCTGGTGCAGATTGGACGCGAGGGAGACGCCCAACTTCCATTCGAACTGCACCAGTTTGCCGACGCTGAGTGTTTGTTTGAGTTGCTTGGCAAGGGCAGAAGCAGACGGGGTCTGAGTCAAAAAGCACGGGGGTGAGTCGGGAGGGAGCGGCGAGCGCATCTAGATGCCACCTCACACGCACACGGCAAACGTCCGGTTCCGGACCGGCGGCCGCTTCGAGCATGGACGAGAAGGAAACAATGCCAAAAAAAAAAAAAAAAAAAAAATGCAAGAATTGAAGTTGGTTTTTTTTTTCGCACACTGAAACTGTTTTTTTGCCATAACATCCTCTACTATGCTGCTGTCTGGTGCGCTGAAACGTTCGTCGCATCCGAGTCGGGGCGCGCGGATGGAGAGCGGTCTCAACTCGGGACCACATTCGGACGCCTCGACGCAGAGGAGACCGCTCGTCCAGATCATGACGAAACGCAACGCACCGCGCACTGTGATGACGAAGCAGACAGAGACGTTGACGTTCAAACACCGAGACGGCTCGAACTTGTCGAACGTGTCGGCCGAATTGAACGAATCGAAACGGCGCCTCTACGCCACCCAAAGCCACTATCATCCAGGTGCCGCAAGGATTGAAGGAAGGTCGGCAAGTCGCCTCAGATTGCTTTGGCACAACTACCGGTATCCCATGTTGGGAGCTGGCGTGTTTGTGGGCATAGCCGGTGCGTTCAGCGTGGGAGCGGCGCTGCTCACCGCAACCGTGGTATCGACGGTGGCCGGGTGCGTGATCATGAAGGTGGCGTCCAACCTGCAACGAGATCGCCAATTTTTGTGGGTTTCTCTCGAAAGAGAACTTCAAACGAACCGGAAAAAAATCGAGGCCTACATCGGACCTTTTGAGCTTCCTGATCCGACCCACGTCATCATGGACCGAGACATTGTCAACGGACCGACGGGACACCAAATGGAAGTTCTGCGGAACATCTTCTACTTCAACGGCATGTACGGCAAGGGCTTCTGCAGGCTCATGGGTACAAAGGTCGAAAACAACTGGATTATAAAAAAACTGATCATCACACTCCAAAACTACAAGTCGAACGACTCCGAGACGCTGGTGCTCGTAGACATGAAGGACATCCCAACGTACATTGACGTGGAAGCGCACTGCAGCTTCAACTCTATCAAACAATTTTGGCAACAACGCAAGCAACAAGAGCAGAAAACGATGGCATACGAGACGCTCCTTCGCAAATAAAACACGATCGACTCTACGAGAGAGACAATCTCCAGTGTGGAGGCGGGCCAAGCGCCATCGACCAGTTCCGCGACGCGACATGTCGATTTTCATCGCACGACGTATCGCACGACGTGGGGCACGAAAGGATTTGTACAACGTGGGGCACGAAAGGATTTGTACAACAAACCGGACGATGCGCTGGCGGCGCAGAGAGAGAGAGAGAGGAAAGTTCGGCGAAGACACTCTCGCTTCACGTCGACATGCGGACGCGTGTCCAACGCCGATCTCATTGCACGCACTCGGAACGCGAAAACAAACGACAGGCGCGCTCAACGCTTGTTCAAACGGGGAGATCGTATTTACATGAACGCGCGCGTTCAACGCCCAAAACACGGACTGGCTCTGACTCTCGGAGAGACCTGTCAAAAAGTGAGACGCGATACACCTGTCAAAGCACGTGTACGCACACACCTGTCAAAACACAATGTCCCATTTGTGGAGATCTCTTCGCCACTTCCGAACCTGGCCATCCCAACTTCTCTTGCTGCAAGCTTGGTGTTTGTTGGGCGTGCGGGGCATGTCGTGAGTGCGCTGCGACTTTGGAACTTTGGACGTGTAAATCCTATAGCCTTCTGTGCTGTAACCATATTTAATTTGCTTTTCGCGCTGAATCAAACGAGTGCTTTTTTTGATGAGCAGCGCCGCGGCGATCGCATCGTCGGCTCGGACTTCGACCTCCTCCTCTCGCGCGTCGGACGGCGCGGGCTCGATCGCTCCGTCCAGCGCCCGCTGCCGCTTCAAAGCGGAGCCGTTCGAACACTTAAGCGGCAAACGACGGCTTCCCACCACCACCAACTTCTCTCGCTTCAAAGCCACCGCCGGCTCCTTTGAGTTCAAACCCGAGTGATCGCTGCTGGGCGACAGCAAATTGGTTC
>CAXIEJ010000217.1:0-52438 GCA_964023215.1 Eledona agricola | reverse complement strand
AACTTGAAACGGCAAGCCAGTAACAACCAAAAGCGTAAAACATGCTAAATCGACTCCGAATTTGAAAAGGAGACGATTTACGCAGTTTGCACAATTTTTGTGCAAAATTTAGTGGATATTTAAGAATCTGTCTGTACAAATAATTGTTTTTGCGTTGGTATGGTGTCTGAGGACGTTTAGAAGTGTCCTGGATTTTTCTAAACTCCCCCAGGAATTTTCTTATATCAATTTCTGTGAATAAAATTAAAATTAATATCTCAGCTCTGGCACCGTGGATATTTAAGGATCTGTCTGTACAAATAATTGCCTTTGCTTTTGTATGATGTCTGAAGACGTCCAGAAGTGTCCTGGATTTTTCTAAACACCCCCAGTAATTTTCTTGTATCAATTTCTGTGAATAAAAATAAAATGAATATCTCAGCTCTGCGACCGAATATTTGGTGTTTGCCAGCAACACGTTAATTAATACAATTTAGGGGAACGAATAGGCATGGAGAGATTGATTTATAACTTGAAACGGCAAGCCAGTAACAACCAAAAGCGTAAAACATGCTAAATCGACTCCGAATTTGAAAAGGAGACGATTTACGCAGTTTGCACAATTTTTGTGCAAAATTTAGTGGATATATAAGAATCTGTCTGTACAAATAATTGTTTTTGCGTTGGTATGGTGTCTGAGGACGTTTAGAAGTGTCCTGGATTTTTCTAAACTCCCCCAGGAATTTTCTTATATCAATTTCTGTGAATAAAATTAAAATTAATATCTCAGCTCTGGCACCGTGGATATTTAAGGATCTGTCTGTACAAATAATTGCCTTTGCTTTTGAATGATGTCTGAAGACGTCCAGAAGTGTCCTGGATTTTTCTAAACACCCCCAGTAATTTTCTTGTATCAATTTCTGTGAATAAAAATAAAATGAATATCTCAGCTCTGCGACCGAATATTTGGTGTTTGCCAGCAATACGTTAATTAATACAATTTAGGGGAACGAATAGGCATGGAGAGATTGATTTATAACTTTAAACGGCAAGCCAGTAACAACCAAAAGCGTAAAACATGCTAAATCGACTCCGAATTTGAAAAGGAGACGATTTACGCAGTTTGCACAATTTTTGTGCAAAATTTAGTGGATATTTAAGAATCTGTCTGTACAAATAATTGTTTTTGCGTTGGTATGGTGTCTGAGGACGTTTAGAAGTGTCCTGGATTTTTCTAAACTCCCCCAGGAATTTGCTTATATCAATTTCTGTGAATAAAATTAAAATTAATATCTCAGCTCTGGCACCGTGGATATTTAAGGATCTGTTTGTACAAATAATTGCCTTTGCTTTTGTATGATGTCTGAAGACGTCCAGAAGTGTCCTGAATTTTTCTAAACACCCCCAGTAATTTTCTTGTATCAATTTCTGTGAATAAAAATAAAATGAATATCTCAGCTCTGCGACCGAATATTTGGTGTTTGCCATTAATACGTTAATTAATACAATTTAGGGAAACGAATAGGCATGGAGAGATTGATTTATAACTTGAAACGGCAAGCCAGTAACAACCAAAAGCGTAAAACATGCTAAATCGACTCCGAATTTGAAAAGGAGACGATTTACGCAGTTTGCACAATTTTTGTGCAAAATTTAGTGGATATTTAAGAATCTGTCTGTACAAATAATTGTTTTTGCGTTGGTATGGTGTCTGAGGACGTTTAGAAGTGTCCTGGATTTTTCTAAACTCCCCCAGGAATTTTCTTATATCAATTTCTGTGAATAAAATTAAAATTAATATCTCAGCTCTGGCACCGTGGATATTTAAGGATCTGTTTGTACAAATAATTGCCTTTGCTTTTGTATGATGTCTGAAGACGTCCAGAAGTGTCCTGGATTTTTCTAAACACCCCCAGTAATTTTCTTGTATCAATTTCTGTGAATAAAAATAAAATGAATATCTCAGCTCTGCGACCGAATATTTGGTGTTTGCCAGCAATACGTTAATTAATACAATTTAGGGGAACGAATAGGCATGGAGAGATTGATTTATAACTTGAAACGGCAAGCCAGTAACAACCAAAAGCGTAAAACATGCTAAATCGACTCCGAATTTGAAAAGGAGACGATTTACGCAGTTTGCACAATTTTTGTGCAAAATTTAGTGGATATTTAAGAATCTGTCTGTACAAATAATTGTTTTTGCGTTGGTATGGTGTCTGAGGACGTTTAGAAGTGTCCTGGATTTTTCTAAACTCCCCCAGGAATTTTCTTATATCAATTTCTGTGAATAAAATTAAAATTAATATCTCAGCTCTGGCACCGTGGATATTTAAGGATCTGTTTGTACAAATAATTGCCTTTGCTTTTGTATGATGTCTGAAGACGTCCAGAAGTGTCCTGAATTTTTCTAAACACCCCCAGTAATTTTCTTGTATCAATTTCTGTGAATAAAAATAAAATGAATATCTCAGCGCTGCGACCGAATATTTGGTGTTTGCCAGCAATACGTTAATTAATATAATTTAGGGGAACGAATAGGCATGGAGAGATTGATTTATAACTTGAAACGGCAAGCCAGTAACAACCAAAAGCGTAAAACATGCTAAATCGACTCCGAATTTGAAAAGGAGACGATTTACGCAGTTTGCACAATTTTTGTGCAAAATTTAGTGGATATTTAAGAATCTGTCTTTACAAATAATTGTTTTTGCGTTGGTATGGTGTCTGAGGAGGTTTAGAAGTGTCCTGGATTTTTCTAAACTCCCCCAGGAATTTTCTTATATCAATTTCTGTGAATAAAATTAAAATTAATATCTCAGCTCTGGCACCGTGGATATTTAAGGATCTGTTTGTACAAATAATTGCTTTGCTTTTGTATGATGTCTGAAGACGTCCAGAAGTGTCCTGGATTTTTCTAAACACCCCCAGTAATTTTCTTGTATCAATTTCTGTGAATAAAAATAAAATGAATATCTCAGCTCTGCGACCGAATATTTGGTGTTTGCCAGCAATACGTTAATTAATACAATTTAGGGGAACGAATAGGCATGGAGAAATTGATTTATAACTTGAAACGGCAAGCCAGTAACAACCAAAAGCGTAAAACATGCTAAATCGACTCCGAATTTGAAAAGGAGACGATTTACGCAGTTTGCACAATTTTTGTGCAAAATTTAGTGGATATTTAAGAATCTGTCTGTACAAATAATTGTTTTTGCGTTGGTATGGTGTCTGAGGACGTTTAGAAGTGTCCTGGATTTTTCTAAACTCCCCCAGGAATTTTCTTATATCAATTTCTGTGAATAAAATTAAAATTAATATCTCAGCTCTGGCACCGTGGATATTTAAGGATCTGTTTGTACAAATAATTGCCTTTGCTTTTGTATGATGTCTGAAGACGTCCAGAAGTGTCCTGAATTTTTCTAAACACCCCCAGTAATTTTCTTGTATCAATTTCTGTGAATAAAAATAAAATGAATATCTCAGCTCTGCGACCGAATATTTGGTGTTTGCCAGCAATACGTTAATTAATACAATTTAGGGAAACGAATAGGCATGGAGAGATTGATTTATAACTTGAAACGGCAAGCCAGTAACAACCAAAAGCGTAAAACATGCTAAATCGACTCCGAATTTGAAAAGGAGACGATTTACGCAGTTTGCACAATTTTTGTGCAAAATTTAGTGGATATTTAAGAATCTGTCTGTACAAATAATTGTTTTTGCGTTGGTATGGTGTCTGAGGACGTTTAGAAGTGTCCTGGATTTTTCTAAACTCCCCCAGGAATTTTCTTATATCAATTTCTGTGAATAAAATTAAAATTAATATCTCAGCTCTGGCACCGTGGATATTTAAGGATCTGTTTGTACAAATAATTGCCTTTGCTTTTGTATGATGTCTGAAGACGTCCAGAAGTGTCCTGGATTTTTTTAAACACCCCCCAGTAATTTTCTTGTATCAATTTCTGTGAATAAAAATAAAATGAATATCTCAGCTCTGCGACCGAATATTTGGTGTTTGCCAGCAATACGTTAATTAATACAATTTAGGGGAACAAATAGGCATGGAGAGATTGATTTATAACTTGAAACGGCAAGCCAGTAACAACCTAAAGCGTAAAACATGCTAAATCGACTCCGAATTTGAAAAGGAGACGATTTACGCAGTTTGCACAATTTTTGTGCAAAATTTAGTGGATATTTAAGAATCTGTCTGTACAAATAATTGTTTTTGCGTTGGTATGGTGTCTGAGGACGTTTAGAAGTGTCCTGGATTTTTCTAAACTCCCCCAGGAATTTTCTTATATCAATTTCTGTGAATAAAATTAAAATTAATATCTCAGCTCTGGCACCGTGGATATTTAAGGATCTGTTTGTACAAATAATTGCCTTTGCTTTTGTATGATGTCTGAAGACGTCCAGAAGTGTCCTGGATTTTTCTAAACACCCCCAGTAATTTTCTTGTATCAATTTCTGTGAATAAAAATAAAATGAATATCTCAGCTCTGCGACCGAATATTTGGTGTTTGCCAGAAACACGTTAATTAATACAATTTAGGGGAACGAATAGGCATGGAGAGATTGATTTATAACTTGAAACGGCAAGCCAGTAATAACCAAAAGCGTAAAACATGCTAAATCGACTCCGAATTTGAAAAGGAGACGATTTACGCAGTTTGCACAATTTTTGTGCAAAATTTAGTGGATATATAAGAATCTGTCTGTACAAATAATTGTTTTTGCGTTGGTATGGTGTCTGAGGACGTTTAGAAGTGTCCTGGATTTTTCTAAACTCCCCCAGGAATTTTCTTATATCAATTTCTGTGAATAAAATTAAAATTAATATCTCAGCTCTGGCACCGTGGATATTTAAGGATCTGTCTGTACAAATAATTGCCTTTGCTTTTGAATGATGTCTGAAGACGTCAAGAAGTGTCCTGGATTTTTCTAAACACCCCCAGTAATTTTCTTGTATCAATTTCTGTGAATAAAAATAAAATGAATATCTCAGCTCTGCGACCGAATATTTGGTGTTTGCCAGCAATACGTTAATTAATACAATTTAGGGGAACGAATAGGCATGGAGAGATTGATTTATAACTTTAAACGGCAAGCCAGTAACAACCAAAAGCGTAAAACATGCTAAATCGACTCCGAATTTGAAAAGGAGACGATTTACGCAGTTTGCACAATTTTTGTGCAAAATTTAGTGGATATTTAAGAATCTGTCTGTACAAATAATTGTTTTTGCGTTGGTATGGTGTCTGAGGACGTTTAGAAGTGTCCTGGATTTTTCTAAACTCCCCCAGGAATTTTCTTATATCAATTTCTGTGAATAAAATTAAAATTAATATCTCAGCTCTGGCACCGTGGATATTTAAGGATCTGTTTGTACAAATAATTGCCTTTGCTTTTGTATGATGTCTGAAGACGTCCAGAAGTGTCCTGGATTTTTCTAAACACCCCCAGTAATTTTCTTGTATCAATTTCTGTGAATAAAAATAAAATGAATATCTCAGCTCTGCGACCGAATATTTGGTGTTTGCCAGCAATACGTTAATTAATACAATTTAGGGGAACGAATAGGCATGGAGAGATTGATTTATAACTTGAAACGGCAAGCCAGTAACAACCAAAAGCGTAAAACATGCTAAATCGACTCCGAATTTGAAAAGGAGACGATTTACGCAGTTTGCACAATTTTTGTGCAAAATTTAGTGGATATTTAAGAATCTGTCTGTACAAATAATTGTTTTTGCGTTGGTATGGTGTCTGAGGACGTTTAGAAGTGTCCTGGATTTTTCTAAACTCCCCCAGGAATTTTCTTATATCAATTTCTGTGAATAAAATTAAAATTAATATCTCAGCTCTGGCACCGTGGATATTTAAGGATCTGTTTGTACAAATAATTGCCTTTGCTTTTGTATGATGTCTGAAGACGTCCAGAAGTGTCCTGAATTTTTCTAAACACCCCCAGTAATTTTCTTGTATCAATTTCTGTGAATAAAAATAAAATGAATATCTCAGCTCTGCGACCGAATATTTGGTGTTTGCCATTAATACGTTAATTAATACAATTTAGGGAAACGAATAGGCATGGAGAGATTGATTTATAACTTGAAACGGCAAGCCAGTAACAACCAAAAGCGTAAAACATGCTAAATCGACTCCGAATTTGAAAAGGAGACGATTTACGCAGTTTGCACAATTTTTGTGCAAAATTTAGTGGATATTTAAGAATCTGTCTGTACAAATAATTGTTTTTGCGTTGGTATGGTGTCTGAGGACGTTTAGAAGTGTCCTGGATTTTTCTAAACTCCCCCAGGAATTTTCTTATATCAATTTCTGTGAATAAAATTAAAATTAATATCTCAGCTCTGGCACCGTGGATATTTAAGGATCTGTTTGTACAAATAATTGCCTTTGCTTATGTATGATGTCTGAAGACGTCCAGAAGTGTCCTGGATTTTTCTAAACACCCCCAGTAATTTTCTTGTATCAATTTCTGTGAATAAAAATAAAATGAATATCTCAGCTCTGCGACCGAATATTTGGTGTTTGCCAGCAATACGTTAATTAATACAATTTAGGGGAACGAATAGGCATGGAGAGATTGATTTATAACTTGAAACGGCAAGCCAGTAACAACCAAAAGCGTAAAACATGCTAAATCGACTCCGAATTTGAAAAGGAGACGATTTACGCAGTTTGCACAATTTTTGTGCAAAATTTAGTGGATATTTAAGAATCTGTCTGTACAAATAATTGTTTTTGCGTTGGTATGGTGTCTGAGGACGTTTAGAAGTGTCCTGGATTTTTCTAAACTCCCCCAGGAATTTTCTTATATCAATTTCTGTGAATAAAATTAAAATTAATATCTCAGCTCTGGCACCGTGGATATTTAAGGATCTGTTTGTACAAATAATTGCCTTTGCTTTTGTATGATGTCTGAAGACGTCCAGAAGTGTCCTGAATTTTTCTAAACACCCCCAGTAATTTTCTTGTATCAATTTCTGTGAATAAAAATAAAATGAATATCTCAGCTCTGCGACCGAATATTTGGTGTTTGCCAGCAATACGTTAATTAATACAATTTAGGGAAACGAATAGGCATGGAGAGATTGATTTATAACTTGAAACGGCAAGCCAGTAACAACCAAAAGCGTAAAACATGCTAAATCGACTCCGAATTTGAAAAGGAGACGATTTACGCAGTTTACACAATTTTTGTGCAAAATTTAGTGGATATTTAAGGATCTGTTTGTACAAATAATTGCCTTTGCTTTTGTATGATGTCTGAAGACGTCCACAAGTGTCCTGCATTTTTTTAAACACCCCCAGTAATTTTCTTGTATCAATTTCTGTGAATAAAAATAAAATGAATATCTCAGCTCTGCGACCGAATATTTGGTGTTTGCCAGCAATACGTTAATTAATACAATTTAGGGGAACAAATAGGCATGGAGAGATTGATTTATAACTTGAAACGGCAAGCCAGTAACAACCAAAAGCGTAAAACATGCTAAATCGACTCCGAATTTGAAAAGGAGACGATTTACGCAGTTTGCACAATTTTTGTGCAAAATTTAGTGGATATTTAAGAATCTGTCTGTACAAATAATTGTTTTTGCGTTGGTATGGTGTCTGAGGACGTTTAGAAGTGTCCTGGATTTTTCTAAACTCCCCCAGGAATTTTCTTATATCAATTTCTGTGAATAAAATTAAAATTAATATCTCAGCTCTGGCACCGTGGATATTTAAGGATCTGTTTGTACAAATAATTGCCTTTGCTTTTGTATGATGTCTGAAGACGTCCAGAAGTGTCCTGGATTTTTTTAAACACCCCCCAGTAATTTTCTTGTATCAATTTCTGTGAATAAAAATAAAATGAATATCTCAGCTCTGCGACCGAATATTTGGTGTTTGCCAGCAATACGTTAATTAATACAATTTAGGGGAACAAATAGGCATGGAGAGATTGATTTATAACTTGAAACGGCAAGCCAGTAACAACCTAAAGCGTAAAACATGCTAAATCGACTCCGAATTTGAAAAGGAGACGATTTACGCAGTTTGCACAATTTTTGTGCAAAATTTAGTGGATATTTAAGAATCTGTCTGTACAAATAATTGTTTTTGCGTTGGTATGGTGTCTGAGGACGTTTAGAAGTGTCCTGGATTTTTCTAAACTCCCCCAGGAATTTTCTTATATCAATTTCTGTGAATAAAATTAAAATTAATATCTCAGCTCTGGCACCGTGGATATTTAAGGATCTGTTTGTACAAATAATTGCCTTTGCTTTTGTATGATGTCTGAAGACGTCCAGAAGTGTCCTGGATTTTTCTAAACACCCCCAGTAATTTTCTTGTATCAATTTCTGTGAATAAAAATAAAATGAATATCTCAGCTCTGCGACCGAATATTTGGTGTTTGCCAGAAACACGTTAATTAATACAATTTAGGGGAACGAATAGGCATGGAGAGATTGATTTATAACTTGAAACGGCAAGCCAGTAATAACCAAAAGCGTAAAACATGCTAAATCGACTCCGAATTTGAAAAGGAGACGATTTACGCAGTTTGCACAATTTTTGTGCAAAATTTAGTGGATATATAAGAATCTGTCTGTACAAATAATTGTTTTTGCGTTGGTATGGTGTCTGAGGACGTTTAGAAGTGTCCTGGATTTTTCTAAACTCCCCCAGGAATTTTCTTATATCAATTTCTGTGAATAAAATTAAAATTAATATCTCAGCTCTGGCACCGTGGATATTTAAGGATCTGTCTGTACAAATAATTGCCTTTGCTTTTGAATGATGTCTGAAGACGTCAAGAAGTGTCCTGGATTTTTCTAAACACCCCCAGTAATTTTCTTGTATCAATTTCTGTGAATAAAAATAAAATGAATATCTCAGCTCTGCGACCGAATATTTGGTGTTTGCCAGCAATACGTTAATTAATACAATTTAGGGGAACGAATAGGCATGGAGAGATTGATTTATAACTTTAAACGGCAAGCCAGTAACAACCAAAAGCGTAAAACATGCTAAATCGACTCCGAATTTGAAAAGGAGACGATTTACGCAGTTTGCACAATTTTTGTGCAAAATTTAGTGGATATTTAAGAATCTGTCTGTACAAATAATTGTTTTTGCG
The DNA here is from genome assembly GCA_964023215.1 of Eledona agricola. NCBI lineage: Eukaryota > Metazoa > Arthropoda > Insecta > Coleoptera > Tenebrionidae > Eledona > Eledona agricola. Next base: position 43,299 of record CAXIEJ010000217.1, on the reverse strand, counting down.
TTGGTATGGTGTCTGAGGACGTTTAGAAGTGTCCTGGATTTTTCTAAACTCCCCCAGGAATTTTCTTATATCAATTTCTGTGAATAAAATTAAAATTAATATCTCAGCTCTGGCACCGTGGATATTTAAGGATCTGTTTGTACAAATAATTGCCTTTGCTTTTGTATGATGTCTGAAGACGTCCAGAAGTGTCCTGGATTTTTCTAAACACCCCCAGTAATTTTCTTGTATCAATTTCTGTGAATAAAAATAAAATGAATATCTCAGCTCTGCGACCGAATATTTGGTGTTTGCCAGCAATACGTTAATTAATACAATTTAGGGGAACGAATAGGCATGGAGAGATTGATTTATAACTTGAAACGGCAAGCCAGTAACAACCAAAAGCGTAAAACATGCTAAATCGACTCCGAATTTGAAAAGGAGACGATTTACGCAGTTTGCACAATTTTTGTGCAAAATTTAGTGGATATTTAAGAATCTGTCTGTACAAATAATTGTTTTTGCGTTGGTATGGTGTCTGAGGACGTTTAGAAGTGTCCTGGATTTTTCTAAACTCCCCCAGGAATTTTCTTATATCAATTTCTGTGAATAAAATTAAAATTAATATCTCAGCTCTGGCACCGTGGATATTTAAGGATCTGTTTGTACAAATAATTGCCTTTGCTTTTGTATGATGTCTGAAGACGTCCAGAAGTGTCCTGAATTTTTCTAAACACCCCCAGTAATTTTCTTGTATCAATTTCTGTGAATAAAAATAAAATGAATATCTCAGCTCTGCGACCGAATATTTGGTGTTTGCCATTAATACGTTAATTAATACAATTTAGGGAAACGAATAGGCATGGAGAGATTGATTTATAACTTGAAACGGCAAGCCAGTAACAACCAAAAGCGTAAAACATGCTAAATCGACTCCGAATTTGAAAAGGAGACGATTTACGCAGTTTGCACAATTTTTGTGCAAAATTTAGTGGATATTTAAGAATCTGTCTGTACAAATAATTGTTTTTGCGTTGGTATGGTGTCTGAGGACGTTTAGAAGTGTCCTGGATTTTTCTAAACTCCCCCAGGAATTTTCTTATATCAATTTCTGTGAATAAAATTAAAATTAATATCTCAGCTCTGGCACCGTGGATATTTAAGGATCTGTTTGTACAAATAATTGCCTTTGCTTATGTATGATGTCTGAAGACGTCCAGAAGTGTCCTGGATTTTTCTAAACACCCCCAGTAATTTTCTTGTATCAATTTCTGTGAATAAAAATAAAATGAATATCTCAGCTCTGCGACCGAATATTTGGTGTTTGCCAGCAATACGTTAATTAATACAATTTAGGGGAACGAATAGGCATGGAGAGATTGATTTATAACTTGAAACGGCAAGCCAGTAACAACCAAAAGCGTAAAACATGCTAAATCGACTCCGAATTTGAAAAGGAGACGATTTACGCAGTTTGCACAATTTTTGTGCAAAATTTAGTGGATATTTAAGAATCTGTCTGTACAAATAATTGTTTTTGCGTTGGTATGGTGTCTGAGGACGTTTAGAAGTGTCCTGGATTTTTCTAAACTCCCCCAGGAATTTTCTTATATCAATTTCTGTGAATAAAATTAAAATTAATATCTCAGCTCTGGCACCGTGGATATTTAAGGATCTGTTTGTACAAATAATTGCCTTTGCTTTTGTATGATGTCTGAAGACGTCCAGAAGTGTCCTGAATTTTTCTAAACACCCCCAGTAATTTTCTTGTATCAATTTCTGTGAATAAAAATAAAATGAATATCTCAGCTCTGCGACCGAATATTTGGTGTTTGCCAGCAATACGTTAATTAATACAATTTAGGGAAACGAATAGGCATGGAGAGATTGATTTATAACTTGAAACGGCAAGCCAGTAACAACCAAAAGCGTAAAACATGCTAAATCGACTCCGAATTTGAAAAGGAGACGATTTACGCAGTTTACACAATTTTTGTGCAAAATTTAGTGGATATTTAAGGATCTGTTTGTACAAATAATTGCCTTTGCTTTTGTATGATGTCTGAAGACGTCCACAAGTGTCCTGCATTTTTTTAAACACCCCCAGTAATTTTCTTGTATCAATTTCTGTGAATAAAAATAAAATGAATATCTCAGCTCTGCGACCGAATATTTGGTGTTTGCCAGCAATACGTTAATTAATACAATTTAGGGGAACAAATAGGCATGGAGAGATTGATTTATAACTTGAAACGGCAAGCCAGTAACAACCAAAAGCGTAAAACATGCTAAATCGACTCCGAATTTGAAAAGGAGACGATTTACGCAGTTTGCACAATTTTTGTGCAAAATTTAGTGGATATTTAAGAATCTGTCTGTACAAATAATTGTTTTTGCGTTGGTATGGTGTCTGAGGACGTTTAGAAGTGTCCTGGATTTTTCTAAACTCCCCCAGGAATTTTCTTATATCAATTTCTGTGAATAAAATTAAAATTAATATCTCAGCTCTGGCACCGTGGATATTTAAGGATCTGTTTGTACAAATAATTGCCTTTGCTTTTGTATGATGTCTGAAGACGTCCAGAAGTGTCCTGGATTTTTCTAAACACCCCCAGTAATTTTCTTGTATCAATTTCTGTGAATAAAAATAAAATGAATATCTCAGCTCTGCGACCGAATATTTGGTGTTTGCCAGCAATACGTTAATTAATACAATTTAGGGGAACGAATAGGCATGGAGAGATTGATTTATAACTTGAAACGGCAAGCCAGTAACAACCAAAAGCGTAAAACATGCTAAATCGACTCCGAATTTGAAAAGGAGACGATTTACGCAGTTTGCACAATTTTTGTGCAAAATTTAGTGGATATTTAAGAATCTGTCTGTACAAATAATTGTTTTTGCGTTGGTATGGTGTCTGAGGACGTTTAGAAGTGTCCTGGATTTTTCTAAACTCCCCCAGGAATTTTCTTATATCAATTTCTGTGAATAAAATTAAAATTAATATCTCAGCTCTGGCACCGTGGATATTTAAGGATCTGTTTGTACAAATAATTGCCTTTGCTTTTGTATGATGTCTGAAGACGTCCAGAAGTGTCCTGAATTTTTCTAAACACCCCCAGTAATTTTCTTGTATCAATTTCTGTGAATAAAAATAAAATGAATATCTCAGCTCTGCGACCGAATATTTGGTGTTTGCCATTAATACGTTAATTAATACAATTTAGGGAAACGAATAGGCATGGAGAGATTGATTTATAACTTGAAACGGCAAGCCAGTAACAACCAAAAGCGTAAAACATGCTAAATCGACTCCGAATTTGAAAAGGAGACGATTTACGCAGTTTGCACAATTTTTGTGCAAAATTTAGTGGATATTTAAGAATCTGTCTGTACAAATAATTGTTTTTGCGTTGGTATGGTGTCTGAGGACGTTTAGAAGTGTCCTGGATTTTTCTAAACTCCCCCAGGAATTTTCTTATATCAATTTCTGTGAATAAAATTAAAATTAATATCTCAGCTCTGGCACCGTGGATATTTAAGGATCTGTTTGTACAAATAATTGCCTTTGCTTTTGTATGATGTCTGAAGACGTCCAGAAGTGTCCTGGATTTTTCTAAACACCCCCAGTAATTTTCTTGTATCAATTTCTGTGAATAAAAATAAAATGAATATCTCAGCTCTGCGACCGAATATTTGGTGTTTGCCAGCAATACGTTAATTAATACAATTTAGGGGAACGAATAGGCATGGAGAGATTGATTTATAACTTGAAACGGCAAGCCAGTAACAACCAAAAGCGTAAAACATGCTAAATCGACTCCGAATTTGAAAAGGAGACGATTTACGCAGTTTGCACAATTTTTGTGCAAAATTTAGTGGATATTTAAGAATCTGTCTGTACAAATAATTGTTTTTGCGTTGGTATGGTGTCTGAGGACGTTTAGAAGTGTCCTGGATTTTTCTAAACTCCCCCAGGAATTTTCTTATATCAATTTCTGTGAATAAAATTAAAATTAATATCTCAGCTCTGGCACCGTGGATATTTAAGGATCTGTTTGTACAAATAATTGCCTTTGCTTTTGTATGATGTCTGAAGACGTCCAGAAGTGTCCTGAATTTTTCTAAACACCCCCAGTAATTTTCTTGTATCAATTTCTGTGAATAAAAATAAAATGAATATCTCAGCTCTGCGACCGAATATTTGGTGTTTGCCAGCAATACGTTAATTAATACAATTTTGGGAAACGAATAGGCATGGAGAGATTGATTTATAACTTGAAACGGCAAGCCAGTAACAACCAAAAGCGTAAAACATGCTAAATCGACTCCGAATTTGAAAAGGAGACGATTTACGCAGTTTACACAATTTTTGTGCAAAATTTAGTGGATATTTAAGGATCTGTTTGTACAAATAATTGCCTTTGCTTTTGTATGATGTCTGAAGACGTCCACAAGTGTCCTGCATTTTTTTAAACACCCCCAGTAATTTTCTTGTATCAATTTCTGTGAATAAAAATAAAATGAATATCTCAGCTCTGCGACCGAATATTTGGTGTTTGCCAGCAATACGTTAATTAATACAATTTAGGGGAACAAATAGGCATGGAGAGATTGATTTATAACTTGAAACGGCAAGCCAGTAACAACCAAAAGCGTAAAACATGCTAAATCGACTCCGAATTTGAAAAGGAGACGATTTACGCAGTTTGCACAATTTTTGTGCAAAATTTAGTGGATATTTAAGAATCTGTCTGTACAAATAATTGTTTTTGCGTTATAATGGTGTCTGAGGACGTTTAGAAGTGTCCTGGATTTTTCTAAACTCCCCCAGGAATTTTCTTATATCAATTTCTGTGAATAAAATTAAAATTAATATCTCAGCTCTGGCACCGTGGATATTTAAGGATCTGTTTGTACAAATAATTGCCTTTGCTTTTGTATGATGTCTGAAGACGTCCAGAAGTGTCCTGAATTTTTCTAAACACCCCCAGTAATTTTCTTGTATCAATTTCTGTGAATAAAAATAAAATGAATATCTCAGCTCTGCGACCGAATATTTGGTGTTTGCCAGCAATACGTTAATTAATACAATTTAGGGGAACGAATAGGCATGGAGAGATTGATTTATAACTTGAAACGGCAAGCAAGTAACAACCAAAAGCGTAAAACATGCTAAATCGACTCCGAATTTGAAAAGGAGACGATTTACGCAGTTTGCACAATTTTTGTGCAAAATTTAGTGGATATTTAAGAATCTGTCTGTACAAATAATTGTTTTTGCGTTGGTATGGTGTCTGAGGACGTTTAGAAGTGTCCTGGATTTTTCTAAACTTCCCCAGGAATTTTCTTATATCAATTTCTGTGAATAAAATTAAAATTAATATCTCAGCTCTGGCACCGTGGATATTTAAGGATCTGTTTGTACAAATAATTGCCTTTGCTTTTGTATGATGTCTGAAGACGTCCAGAAGTGTCCTGGATTTTTCTAAACACCCCCAGTAATTTTCTTGTATCAATTTCTGTGAATAAAAATAAAATGAATATCTCAGCTCTGCGACCGAATATTTGGTGTTTGCCAGCAATACGTTAATTAATACAATTTAGGGGAACGAATAGGCATGGAGAGATTGATTTATAACTTGAAACGGCAAGCCAGTAACAACCAAAATCGTAAAACATGCTAAATCGACTCCGAATTTGAAAAGGAGACGATTTACGCAGTTTGCACAATTTTTGTGCAAAATTTAGTGGATATTTAAGAATCTGTCTGTCCAAAAAATTGTTTTTGCGTTGGTATGGTGTCTGAGGACGTTTAGAAGTGTCCTGGATTTTTCTAAACTCCCCCAGGAATTTTCTTATATCAATTTCTGTGAATAAAATTAAAATTAATATCTCAGCTCTGGCACCGTGGATATTTAAGGATCTGTTTGTACAAATAATTGCCTTTGCTTTTGTATGATGTCTGAAGACGTCCAGAAGTGTCCTGAATTTTTCTAAACACCCCCAGTAATTTTCTTGTATCAATTTCTGTGAATAAAAATAAAATGAATATCTCAGCTCTGCGACCGAATATTTGGTGTTTGCCAGCAATACGTTAATTAATACAATTTAGGGAAACGAATAGGCATGGAGAGATTGATTTATAACTTGAAACGGCAAGCCAGTAACAACCAAAAGCGTAAAACATGCTAAATCGACTCCGAATTTGAAAAGGAGACGATTTACGCAGTTTGCACAATTTTTGTGCAAAATTTAGTGGATATTTAAGAATCTGTCTGTACAAATAATTGTTTTTGCGTTGGTATGGTGTCTGAGGACGTTTAGAAGTGTCCTGGATTTTTCTAAACTCCCCCAGGAATTTTCTTATATCAATTTCTGTGAATAAAATTAAAATTAATATCTCAGCTCTGGCACCGTGGATATTTAAGGATCTGTTTGTACAAATAATTGCCTTTGCTTTTGTATGATGTCTGAAGACGTCCAGAAGTGTCCTGGATTTTTTAAAACACCCCCAGTAATTTTCTTGTATCAATTTCTGTGAATAAAAATAAAATGAATATCTCAGCTCTGCGACCGAATATTTGGTGTTTGCCAGCAATACGTTAATTAATACAATTTAGGGGAACAAATAGGCATGGAGAAATTGATTTATAACTTGAAACGGCAAGCCAGTAACAACCAAAAGCGTAAAACATGCTAAATCGACTCCGAATTTGAAAAGGAGACGATTTACGCAGTTTGCACAATTTTTGTGCAAAATTTAGTGGATATTTAAGAATCTGTCTGTACAAATAATTGTTTTTGCGTTGGTATGGTGTCTGAGGACGTTTAGAAGTGTCCTGGATTTTTCTAAACTCCCCCAGGAATTTTCTTATATCAATTTCTGTGAATAAAATTAAAATTAATATCTCAGCTCTGGCACCGTGGATATTTAAGGATCTGTTTGTACAAATAATTGCCTTTGCTTTTGTATGATGTCTGAAGACGTCCAGAAGTGTCCTGGATTTTTCTAAACACCCCCAGTAATTTTCTTGGATCAATTTCTGTGAATAAAAATAAAATGAATATCTCAGCTCTGCGACCGAATATTTGGTGTTTGCCAGCAATACGTTAATTAATACAATTTAGGGGAACGAATAGGCATGGAGAGATTGATTTATAACTTGAAACGGCAAGCCAGTAACAACCAAAAGCGTAAAACATGCTAAATCGACTCCGAATTTGAAAAGGAGACGATTTACGCAGTTTGCACAATTTTTGTGCAAAATTTAGTGGATATTTAAGAATCTGTCTGTACAAATAATTGTTTTTGCGTTGGTATGGTGTCTGAGGACGTTTAGAAGTGTCCTGGATTTTTCTAAACTCCCCCAGGAATTTTCTTATATCAATTTCTGTGAATAAAATTAAAATTAATATCTCAGCTCTGGCACCGTGGATATTTAAGGATCTGTGTGTACAAATAATTGCCTTTGCTTTTGTATGATATCTGAAGACGTCCAGAAGTGTCCTGGATTTTTCTAAACACCCCCAGTAATTTTCTTGTATCAATTTCTGTGAATAAAAATAAAATGAATATCTCAGCTCTGCGACCGAATATTTGGTGTTTGCCAGCAATACGTTAATTAATACAATTTAGGGGAACGAATAGGCATGGAGAGATTGATTTATAACTTGAAACGGCAAGCCAGTAACAACCAAAAGCGTAAAATATGCTAAATCGACTCCGAATTTGAAAAGGAGACGATTTACGCAGTTTGCACAAATTTTGTGCAAAATTTAGTGGATATTTAAGAATCTGTCTGTACAAATAATTGTTTTTGCGTTGGTATGGTGTCTGAGGACGTTTAGAAGTGTCCTGGATTTTTCTAAACTCCCCCAGGAATTTTCTTATATCAATTTCTGTGAATAAAATTAAAATTAATATCTCAGCTCTGGCACCGTGGATATTTAAGGATCTGTTTGTACAAATAATTGCCTTTGCTTTTGTATGATGTCTGAAGACGTCCAGAAGTGTCCTGGATTTTTCTAAACACCCCCAGTAATTTTCTTGTATCAATTTCTGTGAATAAAAATAAAATGACTATCTCAGCTCTGCGACCGAATATTTGGTGTTTGCCAGCAATACGTTAATTAATACAATTTAGGGGAACGAATAGGCATGGAGAGATTGATTTATAACTTGAAACGGCAAGCCAGTAACAACCAAAAGCGTAAAACATGCTAAATCGACTCCGAATTTGAAAAGGAGACGATTTACGCAGTTTGCACAATTTTTGTGCAAAATTTAGTGGATATTTAAGAATCTGTCTGTACAAATAATTGTTTTTGCGTTGGTATGGTGTCTGAGGACGTTTAGAAGTGTCCTGGATTTTTCTAAACTCCCCCAGGAATTTTCTTATATCAATTTCTGTGAATAAAATTAAAATTAATATCTCAGCTCTGGCACCGTGGATATTTAAGGATCTGTTTGTACAAATAATTGCCTTTGCTTTTGTATGATGTCTGAAGACGTCCAGAAGTGTCCTGAATTTTTCTAAACACCCCCAGTAATTTTCTTGTATCAATTTCTGTGAATAAAAATAAAATGAATATCTCAGCTCTGCGACCGAATATTTGGTGTTTGCCAGCAATACGTTAATTAATACAATTTAGGGGAACGAATAGGCATGGAGAGATTGATTTATAACTTGAAACGGCAAGCCAGTAACAACCAAAAGCGTAAAACATGCTAAATCGACTCCGAATTTGAAAAGGAGACGATTTACGCAGTTTGCACAATTTTTGTGCAAAATTTAGTGGATATTTAAGAATCTGTCTGTACAAATAATTGTTTTTGCGTTGGTATGGTGTCTGAGGACGTTTAGAAGTGTCCTGGATTTTTCTAAACTCCCCCAGGAATTTTCTTATATCAATTTCTGTGAATAAAATTAAAATTAATATCTCAGCTCTGGCACCGTGGATATTTAAGGATCTGTATGTACAAATAATTGCCTTTGCTTTTGTATGATGTCTGAAGACGTCCAGAAGTGTCCTGGATTTTTCTAAACACCCCCAGTAATTTTCTTGTATCAATTTCTGTGAATAAATATAAAATGAATATCTCAGCTCTGCGACCGAATATTTGATGTTTGCCAGCAATACGTTAATTAATACAATTTAGGGGAACGAATAGGCATGGAGAGATTGATTTATAACTTGAAACGGCAAGCCAGTAACAACCAAAAGCGTAAAACATGCTAAATCGACTCCGAATTTGAAAAGGAGACGATTTACGCAGTTTGCACAATTTTTGTGCAAAATTTAGTGGATATTTAAGAATCTGTCTGTACAAATAATTGTTTTTGCGTTGGTATGGTGTCTGAGGACGTTTAGAAGTGTCCTGGATTTTTCTAAACTCCCCCAGGAATTTTCTTATATCAATTTCTGTGAATAAAATTAAAATTAATATCTCAGCTCTGGCACCGTGGATATTTAAGGATCTGTTTGTACAAATAATTGCCTTTGCTTTTGTATGATGTCTGAAGACGTCCAGAAGTGTCCTGAATTTTTCTAAACATCCCCAGTAATTTTCTTGTATCAATTTCTGTGAATAAAAATAAAATGAATATCTCAGCTCTGCGACCGAATATTTGGTGTTTGCCAGCAATACGTTAATTAATACAATTTAGGGGAACGAATAGGCATGGAGAGATTGATTTATAACTTGAAACGGCAAGCCAGTAACAACCAAAAGCGTAAAACATGCTAAATCGACTCCGAATTTGAAAAGGAGACGATTTACGCAGTTTGCACAATTTTTGTGCAAAATTTAGTGGATATTTAAGAATCTGTCTGTACAAATAATTGTTTTTGCGTTGGTATGGTGTCTGAGGACGTTTAGAAGTGTCCTGGATTTTTCTAAACTCCCCCAGGAATTTTCTCATATCAATTTCTGTGAATAAAATTAAAATTAATATCTCAGCTCTGGCACCGTGGATATTTAAGGATCTGTTTGTACAAATAATTGCCTTTGCTTTTGTATGATGTCTGAAGACGTCCAGAAGTGTCCTGAATTTTTCTAAACATCCCCAGTAATTTTCTTGTATCAATTTCTGTGAATAAAAATAAAATGAATATCTCAGCTCTGCGACCGAATATTTGGTGTTTGCCAGCAATACGTTAATTAATACAATTTAGGGGAACGAATAGGCATGGAGAGATTGATTTATAACTTGAAACGGCAAGCCAGTAACAACCAAAAGCGTAAAACATGCTAAATCGACTCCGAATTTGAAAAGGAGACGATTTACGCAGTTTGCACAATTTTTGTGCAAAATTTAGTGGATATTTAAGAATCTGTCTGTACAAATAATTGTTTTTGCGTTGGTATGGTGTCTGAGGACGTTTAGAAGTGTCCTGGATTTTTCTAAACTCCCCCAGGAATTTTCTCATATCAATTTCTGTGAATAAAATTAAAATTAATATCTCAGCTCTGGCACCGTGGATATTTAAGGATCTGTATGTACAAATAATTGCCTTTGCTTTTGTATGATGTCTGAAGACGTCCAGAAGTGTCCTGGATTTTTCTAAACACCCCCAGTAATTTTCTTGTATCAATTTCTGTGAATAAAAATAAAATGAATATCTCAGCGCTGCGACCGAATATTTGGTGTTTGCCAGCAATACGTTAATTAATACAATTTAGGGGAACGAATAGGCATGGAGAGATTGATTTATAACTTGAAACGGCAAGCCAGTAACAACCAAAAGCGTAAAACATGCTAAATCGACTCCGAATTTGAAAAGGAGACGATTTACGCAGTTTGCACAATTTTTGTGCAAAATTTAGTGGATATTTAAGAATCTGTCTGTACAAATAATTGTTTTTGCGTTGGTATGGTGTCTGAGGACGTTTAGAAGTGTCCTGGATTTTTTTAAACTCCCCCAGGAATTTTCTTATATCAATTTCTGTTAATAAAATTAAAATTAATATCTCAGCTCTGGCACCGTGGATATTTAAGGATCTGTTTGTACAAATAATTGCCTTTGCTTTTGTATGATGTCTGAAGACGTCCAGAAGTGTCCTGGATTTTTCTAAACACCCCCAGTAATTTTCTTGTATCAATTTCTGTGAATAAAAATAAAATGAATATCTCAGCTCTGCGACCGAATATTTGGTGTTTGCCAGCAATACGTTAATTAATACAATTTAGGGGAACGAATAGGCATGGAGAGATTGATTTATAACTTGAAACGGCAAGCCAGTAACAACCAAAAGCGTAAAACATGCTAAATCGACTCCGAATTTGAAAAGGAGACGATTTACGCAGTTTGCACAATTTTTGTGCAAAATTTAGTGGATATTTAAGAATCTGTCTGTACAAATAATTGTTTTTGCGTTGGTATGGTGTCTGAGGACGTTTAGAAGTGTCCTGGATTTTTCTAAACTCCCCCAGGAATTTTCTTATATCAATTTCTGTGAATAAAATTAAAATTAATATCTCAGCTCTGGCACCGTGGTTATTTAAGGATCTGTTTGTACAAATAATTGCCTTTGCTTTTGTATGATGTCTGAAGACGTCCAGAAGTGTCCTGGATTTTTCTAAACACCCCCAGTAATTTTCTTGTATCAATTTCTGTGAATAAAAATAAAATGAATATCTCAGCTCTGCGACCGAATATTTGGTGTTTGCCAGCAATACGTTAATTAATACAATTTAGGGAAACGAATAGGCATGGAGAGATTGATTTATAACTTGAAACGGCAAGCCAGTAACAACCAAAAGCGTAAAACATGCTAAATCGACTCCGAATTTGAAAAGGAGACGATTTACGCAGTTTGCACAATTTTTGTGCAAAATTTAGTGGATATTTAAGAATCTGTCTGTACAAATAATTGTTTTTGCGTTGGTATGGTGTCTGAGGACGTTTAGAAGTGTCCTGGATTTTTCTAAACTTCCCCAGGAATTTTCTTATATCAATTTCTGTGAATAAAATTAAAATTAATATCTCAGCTCTGGCACCGTGGATATTTAAGGATCTGTTTGTACAAATAATTGCCTTTGCTTTTGTATGATGTCTGAAGACGTCCAGAAGTGTCCTGGATTTTTCTAAACACCCCCAGTAATTTTCTTGTATCAATTTCTGTGAATAAAAATAAAATGAATATCTCAGCTCTGCGACCGAATATTTGGTGTTTGCCAGCAATACGTTAATTAATACAATTTAGGGGAACGAATAGGCATGGAGAGATTGATTTATAACTTGAAACGGCAAGCCAGTAACAACCAAAAGCGTAAAACATGCTAAATCGACTCCGAATTTGAAAAGGAGACGATTTACGCAGTTTGCACAATTTTTGTGCAAAATTTAGTGGATATTTAAGAATCTGTCTGTACAAATAATTGTTTTTGCGTTGGTATGGTGTCTGAGGACGTTTAGAAGTGTCCTGGATTTTTCTAAACTTCCCCAGGAATTTTCTTATATCAATTTCTGTGAATAAAATTAAAATTAATATCTCAGCTCTGGCACCGTGGATATTTAAGGATCTGTTTGTACAAATAATTGCCTTTGCTTTTGTATGATGTCTGAAGACGTCCAGAAGTGTCCTGGATTTTTCTAAACACCCCCAGTAATTTTCTTGTATCAATTTCTGTGAATAAAAATAAAATAAATATCTCAGCTCTGCGACCGAATATTTGGTGTTTGCCAGCAATACGTTAATTAATACAATTTAGGGAAACGAATAGGCATGGAGAGATTGATTTATAACTTGAAACGGCAAGCCAGTAACAACCAAAAGCGTAAAACATGCTAAATCGACTCCGAATTTGAAAAGGAGACGATTTACGCAGTTTGCACAATTTTTGTGCAAAATTTAGTGGATATTTAAGAATCTGTCTGTACAAATAATTGTTTTTGCGTTGGTATGGTGTCTGAGGACGTTTAGAAGTGTCCTGGATTTTTCTAAACTCCCCCAGGAATTTTCTTATATCAATTTCTGTGAATAAAATTAAAATTAATATCTCAGCTCTGGCACCGTGGATATTTAAGGATCTGTTTGTACAAATAATTGCCTTTGCTTTTGTATGATGTCTGAAGACGTCCAGAAGTGTCCTGAATTTTTCTAAACACCCCCAGTAATTTTCTTGTATCAATTTCTGTGAATAAAAATAAAATGAATATCTCAGCTCTGCGACCGAATATTTGGTGTTTGCCAGCAATACGTTAATTAATACAATTTAGGGGAACGAATAGGCATGGAGAGATTGATTTATAACTTGAAACGGCAAGCCAGTAACAACCAAAAGCGTAAAACATGCTAAATCGACTCCGAATTTGAAAAGGAGACGATTTACGCAGTTTGCACAATTTTTGTGCAAAATTTAGTGGATATTTAAGAATCTGTCTGTACAAATAATTGTTTTTGCGTTGGTATGGTGTCTGAGGACGTTTAGAAGTGTCCTGGATTTTTCTAAACTCCCCCAGGAATTTTCTTATATCAATTTCTGTGAATAAAATTAAAATTAATATCTCAGCTCTGGCACCGTGGATATTTAAGGATCTGTTTGTACAAATAATTGCCTTTGCTTTTGTATGATGTCTGAAGACGTCCAGAAGTGTCCTGAATTTTTCTAAACACCCCCAGTAATTTTCTTGTATCAATTTCTGTGAATAAAAATAAAATGAATATCTCAGCTCTGCGACCGAATATTTGGTGTTTGCCAGCAATACGTTAATTAATACAATTTAGGGGAACGAATAGGCATGGAGAGATTGATTTATAACTTGAAACGGCAAGCCAGTAACAACCAAAAGCGTAAAACATGCTAAATCGACTCCGAATTTGAAAAGGAGACGATTTACGCAGTTTACACAATTTTTGTGCAAAATTTAGTGGATATTTAAGAATCTGTCTGTACAAATAATTGTTTTTGCGTTGGTATGGTGTCTGAGGACGTTTAGAAGTGTCCTGGATTTTTCTAAACTCCCCCAGGAATTTTCTTATATCAATTTCTGTGAATAAAATTAAAATTAATATCTCAGCTCTGGCACCGTGGATATTTAAGGATCTGTTTGTACAAATAATTGCCTTTGCTTTTGTATGATGTCTGAAGACGTCCAGAAGTGTCCTGGATTTTTCTAAACACCCCCAGTAATTTTCTTGTATCAATTTCTGTGAATAAAAATAAAATAAATATCTCAGCTCTGCGACCGAATATTTGGTGTTTGCCAGCAATACGTTAATTAATACAATTTAGGGGAACGAATAGGCATGGAGAGATTGATTTATAACTTGAAACGGCAAGCCAGTAACAACCAAAAGCGTAAAACATGCTAAATCGACTCCGAATTTGAAAAGGAGACGATTTACGCAGTTTGCACAATTTTTGTGCAAAATTTAGTGGATATTTAAGAATCTGTCTGTACAAATAATTGTTTTTGCGTTGGTATGGTGTCTGAGGACGTTTAGAAGTGTCCTGGATTTTTCTAAACTCCCCCAGGAATTTTCTTATATCAATTTCTGTGAATAAAATTAAAATTAATATCTCAGCTCTGGCACCTTGGATATTTAAGGATCTGTGTGTACAAATAATTGCCTTTGCTTTTGTATGATGTCTGAAGACGTCCAGAAGTGTCCTGGATTTTTCTAAACACCCCCAGTAATTTTCTTGTATCAATTTCTGTGAATAAAAATAAAATGAATATCTCAGCTCTGCGACCGAATATTTGGTGTTTGCCAGCAATACGTTAATTAATACAATTTAGGGGAACGAATAGGCATGGAGAGATTGATTTATAACTTGAAACGGCAAGCCAGTAACAACCAAAAGCGTAAAACATGCTAAATCGACTCCGAATTTGAAAAGGAGACGATTTACGCAGTTTGCACAATTTTTGTGCAAAATTTAGTGGATATTTAAGAATCTGTCTGTACAAATAATTGTTTTTGCGTTGGTATGGTGTCTGAGGACGTTTAGAAGTGTCCTGGATTTTTCTAAACTCCCCCAGGAATTTTCTTATATCAATTTCTGTGAATAAAATTAAAATTAATATCTCAGCTCTGGCACCTTGGATATTTAAGGATCTGTGTGTACAAATAATTGCCTTTGCTTTTGTATGATGTCTGAAGACGTCCAGAAGTGTCCTGGATTTTTCTAAACACCCCCAGTAATTTTCTTGTATCAATTTCTGTGAATAAAAATAAAATGAATATCTCAGCTCTGCGACCGAATATTTGGTGTTTACCAGCAATACGTTAATTAATACAATTTAGGGGAACGAATAGGCATGGAGAGATTGATTTATAACTTGAAACGGCAAGCCAGTAACAACCAAAAGCGTAAAACATGCTAAATCGACTCCGAATTTGAAAAGGAGACGATTTACGCAGTTTGCACAATTTTTGTGCAAAATTTAGTGGATATTTAAGAATCTGTCTGTACAAATAATTGTTTTTGCGTTGGTATGGTGTCTGAGGACGTTTAGAAGTGTCCTGGATTTTTCTAAACTCCCCCAGGAATTTTCTTATATAAATTTCTGTGAATAAAATTAAAATTAATATCTCAGCTCTGGCACCGTGGATATTTAAGGATCTGTTTGTACAAATAATTGCCGTTGCTTTTGTATGATGTCTGAAGACGTCCAGAAGTGTCCTGGATTTTTCTAAACACCCCCAGTAATTTTCTTGTATCAATTTCTGTGAATAAAAATAAAATGAATATCTCAGCTCTGCGACCGAATATTTGGTGTTTGCCAGCAATACGTTAATTAATACAATTTAGGGGAACGAATAGGCATGGAGAGATTGATTTATAACTTGAAACGGCAAGCCAGTAACAACCAAAAGCGTAAAACATGCTAAATCGACTCCGAATTTGAAAAGGAGACGATTTACGCAGTTTGCACAATTTTTGTGCAAAATTTAGTGGATATTTAAGAATCTGTCTGTACAAATAATTGTTTTTGCGTTGGTATGGTGTCTGAGGACGTTTAGAAGTGTCCTGGATTTTTCTAAACTCCCCCAGGAATTTTCTTATATCAATTTCTGTGAATAAAATTAAAATTAATATCTCAGCTCTGGCACCTTGGATATTTAAGGATCTGTGTGTACAAATAATTGCCTTTGCTTTTGTATGATGTCTGAAGACGTCCAGAAGTGTCCTGGATTTTTCTAAACACCCCCAGTAATTTTCTTGTATCAATTTCTGTGAATAAAAATAAAATGAATATCTCAGCTCTGCGACCGAATATTTGGTGTTTGCCAGCAATACGTTAATTAATACAATTTAGGGGAACGAATAGGCATGGAGAGATTGATTTATAACTTGAAACGGCAAGCCAGTAACAACCAAAAGCGTAAAACATGCTAAATCGACTCCGAATTTGAAAAGGAGACGATTTACGCAGTTTGCACAATTTTTGTGCAAAATTTAGTGGATATTTAAGAATCTGTCTGTACAAATAATTGTTTTTGCGTTGGTATGGTGTCTGAGGACGTTTAGAAGTGTCCTGGATTTTTCTAAACTCCCCCAGGAATTTTCTTATATCAATTTCTGTGAATAAAATTAAAATTAATATCTCAGCTCTGGCACCGTGGATATTTAAGGATCTGTTTGTACAAATAATTGCCTTTGCTTTTGTATGATGTCTGAAGACGTCCAGAAGTGTTCTGGATTTTTCTAAACACCCCCAGTAATTTTCTTGTATCAATTTCTGTGAATAAAAATAAAATGAATATCTCAGCTCTGCGACCGAATATTTGGTGTTTGCCAGCAATACGTTAATTAATACAATTTAGGGGAACGAATAGGCATGGAGAGATTGATTTATAACTTGAAACGGCAAGCCAGTAACAACCAAAAGCGTAAAACATGCTAAATCGACTCCGAATTTGAAAAGGAGACGATTTACGCAGTTTGCACAATTTTTGTGCAAAATTTAGTGGATATTTAAGAATCTGTCTGTACAAATAATTGTTTTTGCGTTGGTATGGTGTCTGAGGACGTTTAGAAGTGTCCTGGATTTTTCTAAACTCCCCCAGGAATTTTCTTATATCAATTTCTGTGAATAAAATTAAAATTAATATCTCAGCTCTGGCACCTTGGATATTTAAGGATCTGTGTGTACAAATAATTGCCTTTGCTTTTGTATGATGTCTGAAGACGTCCAGAAGTGTCCTGGATTTTTCTAAACACCCCCAGTAATTTTCTTGTATCAATT
Source organism: Eledona agricola (assembly GCA_964023215.1). NCBI lineage: Eukaryota > Metazoa > Arthropoda > Insecta > Coleoptera > Tenebrionidae > Eledona > Eledona agricola. The sequence continues at coordinate 26,111 of CAXIEJ010000217.1, read as the reverse complement.
TCTGTGAATAAAAATAAAATGAATATCTCAGCTCTGCGACCGAATATTTGGTGTTTGCCAGCAATACGTTAATTAATACAATTTAGGGGAACGAATAGGCATGGAGAGATTGATTTATAACTTGAAACGGCAAGCCAGTAACAACCAAAAGCGTAAAACATGCTAAATCGACTCCGAATTTGAAAAGGAGACGATTTACGCAGTTTGCACAATTTTTGTGCAAAATTTAGTGGATATTTAAGAATCTGTCTGTACAAATAATTGTTTTTGCGTTGGTATGGTGTCTGAGGACGTTTAGAAGTGTCCTGGATTTTTCTAAACTCCCCCAGGAATTTTCTTATATCAATTTCTGTGAATAAAATTAAAATTAATATCTCAGCTCTGGCACCGTGGATATTTAAGGATCTGTTTGTACAAATAATTGCCTTTGCTTTTGTATGATGTCTGAAGACGTCCAGAAGTGTCCTGGATTTTTCTAAACACCCCCAGTAATTTTCTTGTATCAATTTCTGTGAATAAAAATAAAATGAATATCTCAGCTCTGCGACCGAATATTTGGTGTTTGCCAGCAATACGTTAATTAATACAATTTAGGGGAACGAATAGGCATGGAGAGATTGATTTATAACTTGAAACGGCAAGCCAGTAACAACCAAAAGCGTAAAACATGCTAAATCGACTCCGAATTTGAAAAGGAGACGATTTACGCAGTTTGCACAATTTTTGTGCAAAATTTAGTGGATATTTAAGAATCTGTCTGTACAAATAATTGTTTTTGCGTTGGTATGGTGTCTGAGGACGTTTAGAAGTGTCCTGGATTTTTCTAAACTCCCCCAGGAATTTTCTTATATCAATTTCTGTGAATAAAATTAAAATTAATATCTCAGCTCTGGCACCGTGGATATTTAAAGATCTGTTTGTACAAATAATTGCCTTTGCTTTTGTATGATGTCTGAAGACGTCCAGAAGTGTCCTGAATTTTTCTAAACACCCCCAGTAATTTTCTTGTATCAATTTCTGTGAATAAAAATAAAATGAATATCTCAGCTCTGCGACCGAATATTTGGTGTTTGCCAGCAATACGTTAATTAATACAATTTAGGGGAACGAATAGGCATGGAAAGATTGATTTATAACTTGAAACGGCAAGCCAGTAACAACCAAAAGCGTAAAACATGCTAAATCGACTCCGAATTTGAAAAGGAGACGATTTACGCAGTTTGCACAATTTTTGTGCAAAATTTAGTGGATATTTAAGAATCTGTCTGTACAAATAATTGTTTTTGCGTTGGTATGGTGTCTGAGGACGTTTAGAAGTGTCCTGGATTTTTCTAAACTCCCCCAGGAATTTTCTTATATCAATTTCTGTGAATAAAATTAAAATTAATATCTCAGCTCTGGCACCGTGGATATTTAAGGATCTGTCTGTACAAATAATTGCCTTTGCTTTTGTATGATGTCTGAAGACGTCCAGAAGTGTCCTGGATTTTTCTAAACACCCCCAGTAATTTTCTTGTATCAATTTCTGTGAATAAAAATAAAATGAATATCTCAGCGCTGCGACCGAATATTTGGTGTTTGCCAGCAATACGTTAATTAATACAATTTAGGGGAACGAATAGGCATGGAGAGATTGATTTATAACTTGAAACGGCAAGCCAGTAACAACCAAAAGCGTAAAACATGCTAAATCGACTCCGAATTTGAAAAGGAGACGATTTACGCAGTTTGCACAATTTTTGTTCAAAATTTAGTGGATATTTAAGAATCTGTCTGTACAAATAATTGTTTTTGCGTTGGTATGGTGTCTGAGGACGTTTAGAAGTGTCCTGGATTTTTCTAAACTCCCCCAGGAATTTTCTTATATCAATTTCTGTGAATAAAATTAATATTAATATCTCAGCTCTGGCACCGTGGATATAAACAAGGATCTGTTTGTACAAATAATTGCCTTTGCTTTTGTATGATGTCTGAAGACGTCCAGAAGTTTCCTGAATTTTTCTAAACACCCCCAGTAATTTTCTTGTATCAATTTCTGTGAATAAAAATAAAATGAATATCTCAGCTCTGCGACCGAATATTTGGTGTTTGCCAGCAATACGTTAATTAATACAATTTAGGGGAACGAATAGGCATGGAGAGATTGATTTATAACTTGAAACGGCAAGCCAGTAACAACCAAAAGCGTAAAACATTCTAAATCGACTCCGAATTTGAAAAGGAGACGATTTACGCAGTTTGCACAATTTTTGTGCAAAATTTAGTGGATATTTAAGAATCTGTCTGTACAAATAATTGTTTTTGCGTTGGTATGGTGTCTGAGGACGTTTAGAAGTGTCCTGGATTTTTCTAAACTCCCCCAGGAATTTTCTTATATCAATTTCTGTGAATAAAATTAAAATTAATATCTCAGCTCTGGCACCGTGGATATTTAAGGATCTGTTTGTACAAATAATTGCCTTTGCTTTTGTATGATGTCTGAAGACGTCCAGAAGTGTCCTGGATTTTTCTAAACACCCCCAGTAATTTTCTTGTATCAATTTCTGTGAATAAAAATAAAATGAATATCTCAGCTCTGCGACCGAATATTTGGTGTTTGCCAGCAATACGTTAATTAATACAATTTAGGGGAACGAATAGGCATGGAGAGATTGATTTATAACTTGAAACGGCAAGCCAGTAACAACCAAAAGCGTAAAACATGCTAAATCGACTCCGAATTTGAAAAGGAGACGATTTACGCAGTTTGCACAATTTTTGTGCAAAATTTAGTGGATATTTAAGAATCTGTCTGTACAAATAATTGTTTTTGCGTTGGTATGGTGTCTGAGGACGTTTAGAAGTGTCCTGGATTTTTCTAAACTCCCCCAGGAATTTTCTTATATCAATTTCTGTGAATAAAATTAAAATTAATATCTCAGCTCTGGCACCGTGGATATTTAAGGATCTGTTTGTACAAATAATTGCCTTTGCTTTTGTATGATGTCTGAAGACGTCCAGAAGTGTCCTGAATTTTTCTAAACACCCCCAGTAATTTTCTTGTATCAATTTCTGTGAATAAAAATAAAATGAATATCTCAGCTCTGCGACCGAATATTTGGTGTTTGCCAGCAATACGTTAATTAATACAATTTAGGGGAACGAATAGGCATGGAAAGATTGATTTATAACTTGAAACGGCAAGCCAGTAACAACCAAAAGCGTAAAACATGCTAAATCGACTCCGAATTTGAAAAGGAGACGATTTACGCAGTTTGCACAATTTTTGTGCAAAATTTAGTGGATATTTAAGAATCTGTCTGTACAAATAATTGTTTTTGCGTTGGTATGGTGTCTGAGGACGTTTAGAAGTGTCCTGGATTTTTCTAAACTCCCCCAGGAATTTTCTTATATCAATTTCTGTGAATAAAATTAAAATTAATATCTCAGCTCTGGCACCGTGGATATTTAAGGATCTGTCTGTACAAATAATTGCCTTTGCTTTTGTATGATGTCTGAAGACGTCCAGAAGTGTCCTGGATTTTTCTAAACACCCCCAGTAATTTTCTTGTATCAATTTCTGTGAATAAAAATAAAATGAATATCTCAGCGCTGCGACCGAATATTTGGTGTTTGCCAGCAATACGTTAATTAATACAATTTAGGGGAACGAATAGGCATGGAGAGATTGATTTATAACTTGAAACGGCAAGCCAGTAACAACCAAAAGCGTAAAACATGCTAAATCGACTCCGAATTTGAAAAGGAGACGATTTACGCAGTTTGCACAATTTTTGTGCAAAATTTAGTGGATATTTAAGAATCTGTCTGTACAAATAATTGTTTTTGCGTTGGTATGGTGTCTGAGGACGTTTAGAAGTGTCCTGGATTTTTCTAAACTCCCCCAGGAATTTTCTTATATCAATTTCTGTGAATAAAATTAATATTAATATCTCAGCTCTGGCACCGTGGATATTTAAGGATCTGTTTGTACAAATAATTGCCTTTGCTTTTGTATGATGTCTGAAGACGTCCAGAAGTTTCCTGAATTTTTCTAAACACCCCCAGTAATTTTCTTGTATCAATTTCTGTGAATAAAAATAAAATGAATATCTCAGCTCTGCGACCGAATATTTGGTGTTTGCCAGCAATACGTTAATTAATACAATTTAGGGAAACGAATAGGCATGGAGAGATTGATTTATAACTTGAAACGGCAAGCCAGTAACAACCAAAAGCGTAAAACATGCTAAATCGACTCCGAATTTGAAAAGGAGACGATTTACGCAGTTTGCACAATTTTTGTGCAAAATTTAGTGGATATCTAAGAATCTGTCTGTACAAATAATTGTTTTTGCGTTGGTATGGTGTCTGAGGACGTTTAGAAGTGTCCTGGATTTTTCTAAACTCCCCCAGGAATTTTCTTATATCAATTTCTGTGAATAAAATTAAAATTAATATCTCAGCTCTGGCACCGTGGATATTTAAGGATCTGTTTGTACAAATAATTGCCTTTGCTTTTGTATGATGTCTGAAGACGTCCAGAAGTGTCCTGGATTTTTTTAAACACCCCCAGTAATTTTCTTGTATCAATTTCTGTGAATAAAAATAAAATGAATATCTCAGCTCTGCGACCGAATATTTGGTGTTTGCCAGCAATACGTTAATTAATACAATTTAGGGGAACAAATAGGCATGGAGAGATTGATTTATAACTTGAAACGGCAAGCCAGTAACAACCAAAAGCGTAAAACATGCTAAATCGACTCCGAATTTGAAAAGGAGACGATTTACGCAGTTTGCACAATTTTTGTGCAAAATTTAGTGGATATTTAAGAATCTGTCTGTACAAATAATTGTTTTTGCGTTGGTATGGTGTCTGAGGACGTTTAGAAGTGTCCTGGATTTTTCTAAACTCCCCCAGGAATTTTCTTATATCAATTTCTGTGAATAAAATTAATATTAATATCTCAGCTCTGGCACCGTGGATATAAACAAGGATCTGTTTGTACAAATAATTGCCTTTGCTTTTGTATGATGTCTGAAGACGTCCAGAAGTTTCCTGAATTTTTCTAAACACCCCCAGTAATTTTCTTGTATCAATTTCTGTGAATAAAAATAAAATGAATATCTCAGCTCTGCGACCGAATATTTGGTGTTTGCCAGCAATACGTTAATTAATACAATTTAGGGGAACGAATAGGCATGGAGAGATTGATTTATAACTTGAAACGGCAAGCCAGTAACAACCAAAAGCGTAAAACATTCTAAATCGACTCCGAATTTGAAAAGGAGACGATTTACGCAGTTTGCACAATTTTTGTGCAAAATTTAGTGGATATTTAAGAATCTGTCTGTACAAATAATTGTTTTTGCGTTGGTATGGTGTCTGAGGACGTTTAGAAGTGTCCTGGATTTTTCTAAACTCCCCCAGGAATTTTCTTATATCAATTTCTGTGAATAAAATTAAAATTAATATCTCAGCTCTGGCACCGTGGATATTTAAGGATCTGTTTGTACAAATAATTGCCTTTGCTTTTGTATGATGTCTGAAGACGTCCAGAAGTGTCCTGGATTTTTCTAAACACCCCCAGTAATTTTCTTGTATCAATTTCTGTGAATAAAAATAAAATGAATATCTCAGCTCTGCGACCGAATATTTGGTGTTTGCCAGCAATACGTTAATTAATACAATTTAGGGGAACGAATAGGCATGGAGAGATTGATTTATAACTTGAAACGGCAAGCCAGTAACAACCAAAAGCGTAAAACATGCTAAATCGACTCCGAATTTGAAAAGGAGACGATTTACGCAGTTTGCACAATTTTTGTGCAAAATTTAGTGGATATTTAAGAATCTGTCTGTACAAATAATTGTTTTTGCGTTGGTATGGTGTCTGAGGACGTTTAGAAGTGTCCTGGATTTTTCTAAACTCCCCCAGGAATTTTCTTATATCAATTTCTGTGAATAAAATTAAAATTAATATCTCAGCTCTGGCACCGTGGATATTTAAGGATCTGTTTGTACAAATAATTGCCTTTGCTTTTGTATGATGTCTGAAGACGTCCAGAAGTGTCCTGAATTTTTCTAAACACCCCCAGTAATTTTCTTGTATCAATTTCTGTGAATAAAAATAAAATGAATATCTCAGCTCTGCGACCGAATATTTGGTGTTTGCCAGCAATACGTTAATTAATACAATTTAGGGGAACGAATAGGCATGGAAAGATTGATTTATAACTTGAAACGGCAAGCCAGTAACAACCAAAAGCGTAAAACATGCTAAATCGACTCCGAATTTGAAAAGGAGACGATTTACGCAGTTTGCACAATTTTTGTGCAAAATTTAGTGGATATTTAAGAATCTGTCTGTACAAATAATTGTTTTTGCGTTGGTATGGTGTCTGAGGACGTTTAGAAGTGTCCTGGATTTTTCTAAACTCCCCCAGGAATTTTCTTATATCAATTTCTGTGAATAAAATTAAAATTAATATCTCAGCTCTGGCACCGTGGATATTTAAGGATCTGTCTGTACAAATAATTGCCTTTGCTTTTGTATGATGTCTGAAGACGTCCAGAAGTGTCCTGGATTTTTCTAAACACCCCCAGTAATTTTCTTGTATCAATTTCTGTGAATAAAAATAAAATGAATATCTCAGCGCTGCGACCGAATATTTGGTGTTTGCCAGCAATACGTTAATTAATACAATTTAGGGGAACGAATAGGCATGGAGAGATTGATTTATAACTTGAAACGGCAAGCCAGTAACAACCAAAAGCGTAAAACATGCTAAATCGACTCCGAATTTGAAAAGGAGACGATTTACGCAGTTTGCACAATTTTTGTGCAAAATTTAGTGGATATTTAAGAATCTGTCTGTACAAATAATTGTTTTTGCGTTGGTATGGTGTCTGAGGACGTTTAGAAGTGTCCTGGATTTTTCTAAACTCCCCCAGGAATTTTCTTATATCAATTTCTGTGAATAAAATTAATATTAATATCTCAGCTCTGGCACCGTGGATATTTAAGGATCTGTTTGTACAAATAATTGCCTTTGCTTTTGTATGATGTCTGAAGACGTCCAGAAGTTTCCTGAATTTTTCTAAACACCCCCAGTAATTTTCTTGTATCAATTTCTGTGAATAAAAATAAAATGAATATCTCAGCTCTGCGACCGAATATTTGGTGTTTGCCAGCAATACGTTAATTAATACAATTTAGGGAAACGAATAGGCATGGAGAGATTGATTTATAACTTGAAACGGCAAGCCAGTAACAACCAAAAGCGTAAAACATGCTAAATCGACTCCGAATTTGAAAAGGAGACGATTTACGCAGTTTGCACAATTTTTGTGCAAAATTTAGTGGATATCTAAGAATCTGTCTGTACAAATAATTGTTTTTGCGTTGGTATGGTGTCTGAGGACGTTTAGAAGTGTCCTGGATTTTTCTAAACTCCCCCAGGAATTTTCTTATATCAATTTCTGTGAATAAAATTAAAATTAATATCTCAGCTCTGGCACCGTGGATATTTAAGGATCTGTTTGTACAAATAATTGCCTTTGCTTTTGTATGATGTCTGAAGACGTCCAGAAGTGTCCTGGATTTTTTTAAACACCCCCAGTAATTTTCTTGTATCAATTTCTGTGAATAAAAATAAAATGAATATCTCAGCTCTGCGACCGAATATTTGGTGTTTGCCAGCAATACGTTAATTAATACAATTTAGGGGAACAAATAGGCATGGAGAGATTGATTTATAACTTGAAACGGCAAGCCAGTAACAACCAAAAGCGTAAAACATGCTAAATCGACTCCGAATTTGAAAAGGAGACGATTTACGCAGTTTGCACAATTTTTGTGCAAAATTTAGTGGATATTTAAGAATCTGTCTGTAATAATAATTGTTTTTGCGTTGGTATGGTGTCTGAGGACGTTTAGAAGTGTCCTGGATTTTTCTAAACTCCCCCAGGAATTTTCTTATATCAATTTCTGTGAATAAAATTAAAATTAATATCTCAGCTCTGGCACCGTGGATATTTAAGGATCTGTCTGTACAAATAATTGCCTTTGCTTTTGTATGATGTCTGAAGACGTCCAGAAGTGTCCTGGATTTTTCTAAACACCCCCAGTAATTTTCTTGTATCAATTTCTGTGAATAAAAATAAAATGAATATCTCAGCGCTGCGACCGAATATTTGGTGTTTGCCAGCAATACGTTAATTAATACAATTTAGGGGAACGAATAGGCATGGAGAGATTGATTTATAACTTGAAACGGCAAGCCAGTAACAACCAAAAGCGTAAAACATGCTAAATCGACTCCGAATTTGAAAAGGAGACGATTTACGCAGTTTGCACAATTTTTGTGCAAAATTTAGTGGATATTTAAGAATCTGTCTGTACAAATAATTGTTTTTGCGTTGGTATGGTGTCTGAGGACGTTTAGAAGTGTCCTGGATTTTTCTAAACTCCCCCAGGAATTTTCTTATATCAATTTCTGTGAATAAAATTAAAATTAATATCTCAGCTCTGGCACCGTGGATATTTAAGGATCTGTTTGTACAAATAATTGCCTTTGCTTTTGTATGATGTCTGAAGACGTCCAGAAGTGTCCTGGATTTTTCTAAACACCCCCAGTAATTTTCTTGTATCAATTTCTGTGAATAAAAATAAAATAAATATCTCAGCTCTGCGACCGAATATTTGGTGTTTGCCAGCAATACGTTAATTAATACAATTTAGGGGAACGAATAGGCATGGAGAGATTGATTTATAACTTGAAACAGCAAGCCAGTAACAACCAAAAGCGTAAAACATGCTAAATCGACTCCGAATTTGAAAAGGAGACGATTTACGCAGTTTGCACAATTTTTGTGCAAAATTTAGTGGATATTTAAGAATCTGTCTGTACAAATAATTGTTTTTGCGTTGGTATGGTGTCTGAGGACGTTTAGAAGTGTCCTGGATTTTTCTAAACTCCCCCAGGAATTTTCTTATATCAATTTCTGTGAATAAAATTAAAATTAATATCTCAGCTCTGGCACCGTGGATATTTAAGGATCTGTGTGTACAAATAATTGCCTTTGCTTTTGTATGATGTCTGAATACGTCCAGAAGTGTCCTGGATTTTTCTAAACACCCCCAGTAATTTTCTTGTATCAATTTCTGTGAATAAAAATAAAATGAATATCTCAGCTCTGCGACCGAATATTTGGTGTTTGCCAGCAATACGTTAATTAATACAATTTAGGGGAACGAATAGGCATGGAGAGATTGATTTATAACTTGAAACGGCAAGCCAGTAACAACCAAAAGCGTAAAACATGCTAAATCGACTCCGAATTTGAAAAGGAGACGATTTACGCAGTTTGCACAATTCTTGTGCAAAATTTAGTGGATATTTAAGAATCTGTCTGTACAAATAATTGTTTTTGCGTTGGTATGGTGTCTGAGGACGTTTAGAAGTGTCCTGGATTTTTCTAAACTCCCCCAGGAATTTTCTTATATCAATTTCTGTGAATAAAATTAAAATTAATATCTCAGCTCTGGCACCGTGGATATTTAAGGATCTGTTTGTACAAATAATTGCCTTTGCTTTTGTATGATGTCTGAAGACGTCCAGAAGTGTCCTGGATTTTTCTAAACACCCCCAGTAATTTTCTTGTATCAATTTCTGTGAATAAAAATAAAATGAATATCTCAGCTCTGCGACCGAATATTTGGTGTTTGCCAGCAATACGTTAATTAATACAATTTAGGGGAACGAATAGGCATGGAGAGATTGATTTATAACTTGAAACGGCAAGCCAGTAACAACCAAAAGCGTAAAACATGCTAAATCCACTCCGAATTTGAAAAGGAGACGATTTACGCAGCTTGCACAATTTTTGTGCAAAATTTAGTGGATATTTAAGAATCTGTCTGTACAAATAATTGTTTTTGCGTTGGTATGGTGTCTGAGGACGTTTAGAAGTGTCCTGGATTTTTCTAAACTCCCCCAGGAATTTTCTTATATCAATTTCTGTGAATAAAATTAAAATTAATATCTCAGCTCTGGCACCGTGGATATTTAAGGATCTGTTTGTACAAATAATTGCCTTTGCTTTTGTATGATGTCTGAAGACGTCCAGAAGTGTCCTGAATTTTTCTAAACACCCCCAGTAATTTTCTTGTATCAATTTCTGTGAATAAAAATAAAATGAATATCTCAGCTCTGCGACCGAATATTTGGTGTTTGCCAGCAATACGTTAATTAATACAATTTAGGGAAACGAATAGGCATGGAGAGATTGATTTATAACTTGAAACGGCAAGCCAGTAACAACCAAAAGCGTAAAACATGCTAAATCGACTCCGAATTTGAAAAGGAGACGATTTACGCAGTTTGCACAATTTTTGTGCAAAATTTAGTGGATATTTAAGAATCTGTCTGTACAAATAATTGTTTTTGCGTTGGTATGGTGTCTGAGGACGTTTAGAAGTGTCCTGGATTTTTCTAAACTCCCCCAGGAATTTTCTTATATCAATTTCTGTGAATAAAATTAAAATTAATATCTCAGCTCTGGCACCGTGGATATTTAAGGATCTGTTTGTACAAATAATTGCCTTTGCTTTTGTATGATGTCTGAAGACGTCCAGAAGTGTCCTGAATTTTTCTAAACACCCCCAGTAATTTTCTTGTATCAATTTCTGTGAATAAAAATAAAATGAATATCTCAGCTCTGCGACCGAATATTTGGTGTTTGCCAGCAATACGTTAATTAATACAATTTAGGGGAACAAATAGGCATGGAGAGATTGATTTATAACTTGAAACGGCAAGCCAGTAACAACCAAAAGCGTAAAACATGCTAAATCGACTCCGAATTTGAAAAGGAGACGATTTACGCAGTTTGCACAATTTTTGTGCAAAATTTAGTGGATATTTAAGAATCTGTCTGTACAAATAATTGTTTTTGCGTTGGTATGGTGTCTGAGGACGTTTAGAAGTGTCCTGGATTTTTCTAAACTCCCCCAGGAATTTTCTTATATCAATTTCTGTGAATAAAATTAAAATTAATATCCCAGCTCTGGCACCGTGGTTATTTAAGGATCTGTTTGTACAAATAATTGCCTTTGCTTTTGTATGATGTCTGAAGACGTCCAGAAGTGTCCTGAATTTTTCTAAACACCCCCAGTAATTTTCTTGTATCAATTTCTGTGAATAAAATTAAAATGAATATCTCAGCTCTGCGACCGAATATTTGGTGTTTGCCAGCAATACGTTAATTAATACAATTTAGGGGAACGAATAGGCATGGAGAGATTGATTTATAACTTGAAACGGCAAGCCAGTAACAACCAAAAGCGTAAAACATGCTAAATCGACTCCGAATTTGAAAAGGAGACGATTTACGCAGTTTGCACAATTTTTGTGCAAAATTTAGTGGATATTTAAGAATCTGTCTGTACAAATAATTGTTTTTGCGTTGGTATGGTGTCTGAGGACGTTTAGAAGTGTCCTGGATTTTTCTAAACTCCCCCAGGAATTTTCTTATATCAATTTCTGTGAATAAAATTAAAATTAATATCTCAGCTCTGGCACCGTGGATATTTAAGGATCTGTTTGTACAAATAATTGCCTTTGCTTTTGTATGATGTCTGAAGACGTCCAGAAGTGTCCTGAATTTTTCTAAACACCCCCAGTAATTTTCTTGTATCAATTTCTGTGAATAAAAATAAAATGAATATCTCAGCTCTGCGACCGAATATTTGGTGTTTGCCAGCAATACGTTAATTAATACAATTTAGGGAAACGAATAGGCATGGAGAGATTGATTTATAACTTGAAACGGCAAGCCAGTAACAACCAAAAGCGTAAAACATGCTAAATCGACTCCGAATTTGAAAAGGAGACGATTTACGCAGTTTGCACAATTTTTGTGCAAAATTTAGTGGATATTTAAGAATCTGTCTGTACAAATAATTGTTTTTGCGTTGGTATTGTGTCTGAGGACGTTTAGAAGTGTCCTGGATTTTTCTAAACTCCCCCAGGAATTTTCTTATATCAATTTCTGTGAATAAAATTAAAATTAATATCTCAGCTCTGGCACCGTGGATATTTAAGGATCTGTTTGTACAAATAATTGCCTTTGCTTTTGTATGATGTCTGAAGACGTCCAGAAGTGTCCTGAATTTTTCTAAACACCCCCAGTAATTTTCTTGTATCAATTTCTGTGAATAAAAATAAAATGAATATCTCAGCTCTGCGACCGAATATTTGGTGTTTGCCAGCAATACGTTAATTAATACAATTTAGGGGAACGAATAGGCATGGAGAGATTGATTTATAACTTGAAACGGCAAGCCAGTAACAACCAAAAGCGTAAAACATGCTAAATCGACTCCGAATTTGAAAAGGAGACGATTTACGCAGTTTGCACAATTTTTGTGCAAAATTTAGTGGATATTTAAGAATCTGTCTGTACAAATAATTGTTTTTGCGTTGGTATGGTGTCTGAGGACGTTTAGAAGTGTCCTGGATTTTTCTAAACTCCCCCAGGAATTTTCTTATATCAATTTCTGTGAATAAAATTAAAATTAATATCTCAGCTCTGGCACCGTGGATATTTAAGGATCTGTCTGTACAAATAATTGCCTTTGCTTTTGTATGATGTCTGAAGACGTCCAGAAGTGTCCTGGATTTTTCTAAACACCCCCAGTAATTTTCTTGTATCAATTTCTGTGAATAAAAATAAAATGAATATCTCAGCTCTGCGACCGAATATTTGGTGTTTGCCAGCAATACGTTAATTAATACAATTTAGGGGAACGAATAGGCATGGAGAGATTGATTTATAACTTGAAACGGCAAGCCAGTAACAACCAAAAGCGTAAAACATGCTAAATCGACTCCGAATTTGAAAAGGAGACGATTTACGCAGTTTGCACAATTTTTGTGCAAAATTTAGTGGATATTTAAGAATCTGTCTGTACAAATAATTGTTTTTGCGTTGGTATGGTGTCTGAGGACGTTTAGAAGTGTCCTGGATTTTTCTAAACTCCCCCAGGAATTTTCTTATATCAATTTCTGTGAATAAAATTAAAATTAATATCTCAGCTCTGGCACCGTGGATATTTAAGGATCTGTTTGTACAAATAATTGCCTTTGCTTTTGTATGATGTCTGAAGACGTCCAGAAGTGTCCTGAATTTTTCTAAACACCCCCAGTAATTTTCTTGTATCAATTTCTGTGAATAAAAATAAAATGAATATCTCAGCTCTGCGACCGAATATTTGGTGTTTGCCAGCAATACGTTAATTAATACAATTTAGGGAAACGAATAGGCATGGAGAGATTGATTTATAACTTGAAACGGCAAGCCAGTAACAACCAAAAGCGTAAAACATGCTAAATCGACTCCGAATTTGAAAAGGAGACGATTTACGCAGTTTGCACAATTTTTGTGCAAAATTTAGTGGATATTTAAGAATCTGTCTGTACAAATAATTGTTTTTGCGTTGGTATTGTGTCTGAGGACGTTTAGAAGTGTCCTGGATTTTTCTAAACTCCCCCAGGAATTTTCTTATATCAATTTCTGTGAATAAAATTAAAATTAATATCTCAGCTCTGGCACCGTGGATATTTAAGGATCTGTTTGTACAAATAATTGCCTTTGCTTTTGTATGATGTCTGAAGACGTCCAGAAGTGTCCTGAATTTTTCTAAACACCCCCAGTAATTTTCTTGTATCAATTTCTGTGAATAAAAATAAAATGAATATCTCAGCTCTGCGACCGAATATTTGGTGTTTGCCAGCAATACGTTAATTAATACAATTTAGGGGAACGAATAGGCATGGAGAGATTGATTTATAACTTGAAACGGCAAGCCAGTAACAACCAAAAGCGTAAAACATGCTAAATCGACTCCGAATTTGAAAAGGAGACGATTTACGCAGTTTGCACAATTTTTGTGCAAAATTTAGTGGATATTTAAGAATCTGTCTGTACAAATAATTGTTTTTGCGTTGGTATGGTGTCTGAGGACGTTTAGAAGTGTCCTGGATTTTTCTAAACTCCCCCAGGAATTTTCTTATATCAATTTCTGTGAATAAAATTAAAATTAATATCTCAGCTCTGGCACCGTGGATATTTAAGGATCTGTCTGTACAAATAATTGCCTTTGCTTTTGTATGATGTCTGAAGACGTCCAGAAGTGTCCTGGATTTTTCTAAACACCCCCAGTAATTTTCTTGTATCAATTTCTGTGAATAAAAATAAAATGAATATCTCAGCTCTGCGACCGAATATTTGGTGTTTGCCAGCAATACGTTAATTAATACAATTTAGGGGAACGAATAGGCATGGAGAGATTGATTTATAACTTGAAACGGCAAGCCAGTAACAACCAAAAGCGTAAAACATGCTAAATCGACTCCGAATTTGAAAAGGAGACGATTTACGCAGTTTGCACAATTTTTGTGCAAAATTTAGTGGATATTTAAGAATCTATCTGTACAAATAATTGTTTTTGCGTTGGTATGGTGTCTGAGGACGTTTAGAAGTGTCCTGGATTTTTCTAAACTCCCCCAGGAATTTTCTTATATCAATTTCTGTGAATAAAATTAAAATTAATATCTCAGCTCTGGCACCGTGGATATTTAAGGATCTGTTTGTACAAATAATTGCCTTTGCTTTTGTATGATGTCTGAAGACGTCCAGAAGTGTCCTGAATTTTTCTAAACACCCCCAGTAATTTTCTTGTATCAATTTCTGTGAATAAAAATAAAATGAATATCTCAGCTCTGCGACCGAATATTTGGTGTTTGCCAGCAATACGTTAATTAATACAATTTAGGGGAACGAATAGGCATGGAGAGATTGATTTATAACTTGAAACGGCAAGCCAGTAACAACCAAAAGCGTAAAACATGCTAAATCGACTCCGAATTTGAAAAGGAGACGATTTACGCAGTTTGCACAATTTTTGTGCAAAATTTAGTGGATATTTAAGAATCTGTCTGTACAAATAATTGTTTTTGCGTTGGTATGGTGTCTGAGGACGTTTAGAAGTGTCCTGGATTTTTCTAAACTCCCCCAGGAATTTTCTTATATCAATTTCTGTGAATAAAATTAAAATTAATATCTCAGCTCTGGCACCGTGGATATTTAAGGATCTGTCTGTACAAATAATTGCCTTTGCTTTTGTATGATGTCTGAAGACGTCCAGAAGTGTCCTGGATTTTTCTAAACACCCCCAGTAATTTTCTTGTATCAATTTTTGTGAATAAAAATAAAATGAATATCTCAGCGCTGCGACCGAATATTTGGTGTTTGCCAGCAATACGTTAATTAATACAATTTAGGGGAACGAATAGGCATGGAGAGATTGATTTATAACTTGAAACGGCAAGCCAGTAACAACCAAAAGCGTAAAACATGCTAAATCGACTCCGAATTTGAAAAGGAGACGATTTACGCAGTTTGCACAATTTTTGTGCAAAATTTAGTGGATATTTAAGAATCTGTCTGTACAAATAATTGTTTTTGCGTTGGTATGGTGTCTGAGGACGTTTAGAAGTGTCCTGGATTTTTCTAAACTCCCCCAGGAATTTTCTTATATCAATTTCTGTGAATAAAATTAAAATTAATATCTCAGCTCTGGCACCGTGGATATTTAAGGATCTGTTTGTACAAATAATTGCCTTTGCTTTTGTATGATGTCTGAAGACGTCCAAAAGTGTCCTGGATTTTTCTAAACACCCCCAGTAATTTTCTTGTATCAATTTCTGTGAATAAAAATAAAATGAATATCTCAGCTCTGCGACCGAATATTTGGTGTTTGCCAGCAATACGTTAATTAATACAATTTAGGGGAACGAATAGGCATGGAGAGATTGATTTATAACTTGAAATGGCAAGCCAGTAACAACCAAAAGCGTGAAACATGCTAAATCGACTCCGAATTTGAAAAGGAGACGATTTACGCAGTTTGCACAATTTTTGTGCAAAATTTAGTGGATATTTAAGAATCTGTCTGTACAAATAATTGTTTTTGCGTTGGTATGGTGTCTGAGGACGTTTAGAAGTGTCCTGGATTTTTCTAAACTCCCCCAGGAATTTTCTTATATCAATTTCTGTGAATAAAATTAAAATTAATATCTCAGCTCTGGCACCGTGGATATTTAAGGATCTGTTTGTACAAATAATTGCCTTTGCTTTTGTATGATGTCTGAAGACGTCCAGAAGTGTCCTGAATTTTTCTAAACACCCCCAGTAATTTTCTTGTATCAATTTCTGTGAATAAAAATAAAATGAATATCTCAGCTCTGCGACCGAATATTTGGTGTTTGCCAGCAATACGTTAATTAATACAATTTAGGGGAACGAATAGGCATGGAGAGATTGATTTATAACTTGAAACGGCAAGCCAGTAACAACCAAAAGCGTAAAACATGCTAAATCGACTCCGAATTTGAAAAGGAGACGATTTACGCAGTTTGCACAATTTTTGTGCAAAATTTAGTGGATATTTAAGAATCTGTCTGTACAAATAATTGTTTGTGCGTTGGTATGGTGTCTGAGGACGTTTAGAAGTGTCCTGGATTTTTCTAAACTCCCCCAGGAATTTTCTTATATCAATTTCTGTGAATAAAATTAAAATTAATATCTCAGCTCTGGCACCGTGGATATTTAAGGATCTGTTTGTACAAATAATTGCCTTTGCTTTTGTATGATGTCTGAAGACGTCCAGAAGTGTCCTGAATTTTTCTAAACACCCCCAGTAATTTTCTTGTATCAATTTCTGTGAATAAAAATAAAATGAATATCTCAGCTCTGCGACCGAATATTTGGTGTTTGCCAGCAATACGTTAATTAATACAATTTAGGGGAACGAATAGGCATGGAGAGATTGATTTATAACTTGAAACGGCAAGCCAGTAACAACCAAAAGCGTAAAACATGCTAAATCGACTCCGAATTTGAAAAGGAGACGATTTACGCAGTTTGCACAATTTTTGTGCAAAATTTAGTGGATATTTAAGAATCTGTCTGTACAAATAATTGTTTTTGCGTTGGTATGGTGTCTGAGGACGTTTAGAAGTGTCCTGGATTTTTCTAAACTCCCCCAGGAATTTTCTTATATCAATTTCTGTGAATAAAATTAAAATTAATATCTCAGCTCTGGCACCGTGGATATTTAAGGATCTGTTTGTACAAATAATTGCCTTTGCTTTTGTATGATGTCTGAAGACGTCCAGAAGTGTCCTGGATTTTTCTAAACACCCCCAGTAATTTTCTTGTATCAATTTCTGTGAATAAAAATAAAATGAATATCTCAGCTCTGCGACCGAATATTTGGTGTTTGCCAGCAATACGTTAATTAATACAATTTAGGGGAACGAATAGGCATGGAGAGATTGATTTATAACTTGAAACGGCAAGCCAGTAACAACCAAAAGCGTAAAACATGCTAAATCGACTCCGAATTTGAAAAGGAGACGATTTACGCAGTTTGCACAATTTTTGTGCAAAATTTAGTGGATATTTAAGAATCTGTCTGTACAAATAATTGTTTTTGCGTTGGTATGGTGTCTGAGGACGTTTAGAAGTGTCCTGGATTTTTCTAAACTCCCCCAGGAATTTTCTTATATCAATTTCTGTGAATAAAATTAAAATTAATATCTCAGCTCTGGCACCGTGGATATTTAAGGATCTGTCTGTACAAATAATTGCCTTTGCTTTTGTATGATGTCTGAAGACGTCCAGAAGTGTCCTGGATTTTTCTAAACACCCCCAGTAATTTTCTTGTATCAATTTTTGTGAATAAAAATAAAATGAATATCTCAGCGCTGCGACCGAATATTTGGTGTTTGCCAGCAATACGTTAATTAATACAATTTAGGGGAACGAATAGGCATGGAGAGATTGATTTATAACTTGAAACGGCAAGCCAGTAACAACCAAAAGCGTAAAACATGCTAAATCGACTCCGAATTTGAAAAGGAGACGATTTACGCAGTTTGCACAATTTTTGTCAAAATTTAGTGGATATTTAAGAATGTCTGTACAAATAATTGTTTTTGCGTTGGTATGGTGTCTGAGGACGTTTAGAAGTGTCCTGGATTTTTCTAAACTCCCCCAGGAATTTTCTTATATCAATTTCTGTGAATAAAATTAAAATTAATATCTCAGCTCTGGCACCGTGGATATTTAAGGATCTGTTTGTACAAATAATTGCCTTTGCTTTTGTATGATGTCTGAAGACGTCCAGAAGTGTCCTGGATATTTCTAAACACCCCCAGTAATTTTCTTGTATCAATTTCTGTGAATAAAAATAAAATGAATATCTCAGCTCTGCGACCGAATATTTGGTGTTTGCCAGCAATACGTTAATTAATACAATTTAGGGGAACGAATAGGCATGGAGAGATTGATTTATAACTTGAAACGGCAAGCCAGTAACAACCAAAAGCGTAAAACATGCTAAATCGACTCCGAATTTGAAAAGGAGACGATTTACGCAGTTTGCACAATTTTTGTGCAAAATTTAGTGGATATTTAAGAATCTGTCTGTACAAATAATTGTTTTTGCGTTGGTATGGTGTCTGAGGACGTTTAGAAGTGTCCTGGATTTTTCTAAACTCCCCCAGGAATTTTCTTATATCAATTTCTGTGAATAAAATTAAAATTAATATCTCAGCTCTGGCACCGTGGATATTTAAGGATCTGTGTGTACAAATAATTGCCTTTGCTTTTGTATGATGTCTGAAGACGTCCAGAAGTGTCCTGGATTTTTCTAAACACCCCCAGTAATTTTCTTGTATCAATTTCTGTGAATAAAAATAAAATGAATATCTCAGCTCTGCGACCGAATATTTGGTGTTTGCCAGCAATACTTTAATTAATACAATTTAGGGGAATGAATAGGCATGGAGAGATTGATTTATAACTTGAAACGGCAAGCCAGTAACAACCAAAAGCGTTAAACATGCTAAATCGACTCCGAATTTTAAAAGGAGACGATTTACGCAGTTTGCACAATTTTTGTGCAAAATTTAGTGGATATTTAAGAATCTGTCTGTACAAATAATTGTTTTTGCGTTGGTATGGTGTCTGAGGACGTTTAGAAGTGTCCTGGATTTTTCTAAACTCCCCCAGGAATTTTCTTATATCAATTTCTGTGAATAAAATTAAAATTAATATCTCAGCTCTGGCACCGTGGATATTTAAGGATCTGTTTGTACAAATAATTGCCTTTGCTTTTGTATGATGTCTGAAGACGTCCAGAAGTGTCCTGAATTTTTCTAAACACCCCCAGCAATTTTCTTGTATCAATTTCTGTGAATAAAAATAAAATGAATATCTCAGCTCTGCGACCGAATATTTGGTGTTTGCCAGCAATACGTTAATTAATACAATTTAGGGGAACGAATAGGCATGGAGAGATTGATTTATAACTTGAAACGGCAAGCCAGTAACAACCAAAAGCGTAAAACATGCTAAATCGACTCCGAATTTGAAAAGGAGACGATTTACGCAGTTTGCACAATTTTTGTGCAAAATTTAGTGGATATTTAAGAATCTGTCTGTACAAATAATTGTTTTTGCGTTGGTATGGTGCCTGAGGACGTTTAGAAGTGTCCTGGATTTTTCTAAACTCCCCCAGGAATTTTCTTATATCAATTTCTGTGAATAAAATTAAAATTAATATCTCAGCTTTGGCACCGTGGTTATTTAAGGATCTGTTTGTACAAATAATTGCCTTTGCTTTTGTATGATGTCTGAAGACGTCCAGAAGTGTCCTGGATTTTTCTAAACACCCCCAGTAATTTTCTTGTATCAATTTCTGTGAATAAAAATAAAATGAATATCTCAGCTCTGCGACCGAATATTTGGTGTTTCCCAGCAATACTTTAATTAATACAATTTAGGGGAACGAATAGGCATGGAGAGATTGATTTATAACTTGAAACGGCAAGCCAGTAACAACCAAAAGCGTAAAACATGCTAAATCGACTCCGAATTTGAAAAGGAGACGATTTACGCAGTTTGCACAATTTTTGTGCAAAATTTAGTGGATATTTAAGAATCTGTCTGTACAAATAATTGTTTTTGCGTTGGTATGGTGTCTGAGGACGTTTAGAAGTGTCCTGGATTTTTCTAAACTCCCCCAGGAATTTTCTTATATCAATTTCTGTGAATAAAATTAAAATTAATATCTCAGCTCTGGCACCGTGGATATTTAAGGATCTGTTTGTACAAATAATTGCCTTTGCTTTTGTATGATGTCTGAAGACGTCCAGAAGTGTCCTGGATATTTCTAAACACCCCCAGTAATTTTCTTGTATCAATTTCTGTGAATAAAAATAAAATGAATATCTCAGCTCTGCGACCGAATATTTGGTGTTTGCCAGCAATACGTTAATTAATACAACTTAGGGGAACGAATAGGCATGGAGAGATTGATTTATAACTTGAAACGGCAAGCCAGTAACAACCAAAAGCGTAAAACATGCTAAATCGACTCCGAATTTGAAAAGGAGACGATTTACGCAGTTTGCACAATTTTTGTGCAAAATTTAGTGGATATTTAAGAATCTGTCTGTACAAATAATTGTTTTTGCCTTGGTATGGTGTCTGAGGACGTTTAGAAGTGTCCTGGATTTTTCTAAACTCCCCCAGGAATTTTCTTATATCAATTTCTGTGAATAAAATTAAAATTAATATCTCAGCTCTGGCACCGTGGTTATTTAAGGATCTGTTTGTACAAATAATTGCCTTTGCTTTTGTATGATGTCTGAAGACGTCCAGAAGTGTCCTGGATTTTTCTAAACACCCCCAGTAATTTTCTTGTATCAATTTCTGTGAATAAAAATAAAATGAATATCTCAGCTCTGCGACCGAATATTTGGTGTTTGCCAGCAATACGTTAATTAATACAATTTAGGGGAACAAATAGGCATGGAGAGATTGATTTATAACTTGAAACGGCAAGCCAGTAACAACCAAAAGCGTAAAACATGCTAAATCGACTCCGAATTTGAAAAGGAGACGATTTACGCAGTTTGCACAATTTTTGTGCAAAATTTAGTGGATATTTAAGAATCTGTCTGTACAAATAATTGTTTTTGCGTTGGTATGGTGTCTGAGGACGTTTAGAAGTGTCCTGGATTTTTCTAAACTCCCCCAGGAATTTTCTTATATCAATTTCTGTGAATAAAATTAAAATTAATATCTCAGCTCTGGCACCGTGGTTATTTAACGATCTGTTTGTACAAATAATTGCCTTTGCTTTTGTATGATGTCTGAAGACGTCCAGAAGTGTCCTGAATTTTTCTAAACACCCCCAGTAATTTTCTTGTATCAATCTATATATATAAAGCGAAGTGTCCTCACTGACACACTCATCTACACATCTACACATCTACACATTCACTGATTCACCGACAACCTACAGCCCAAACCGGGAGGGCTGGAGACTTGAAATTTTAGACACGGGTCTATCAAGGGCCGAGAATGAACGCTAATAAGGAGATTTTGCAAAATTCGGTCCGGTTCCTTTGTATTTAAATAAAAACCGAATAAAAACCGGTTAAAATAAGCAAAAAATGATCGGCTCGCGGAGACCGGGTTTTTTTTAGAAGCACGTGTCTAGCCAAAACAACTTCGACGTCGGGCGACCGGTTTACATTAAAAGCACTTTCACTTTCTGCGTTCCTGATCATACTTTTGCCGTACCTAGCGAGGCGCAGATATTTCAATTATAATTTTGATTTCAATTATAATGTCCCCGATCCGTGACTCATTTAAAAATTACCGAACCACTCCAAATTTAATCCGCCTACATTAAAAATCCTCAAATATCTCTTACCATTGCAAACTTTACCAAATCAACCCCAAAAAATTCCCGAACTACGCCAAACTGACAAATTAGATCCGTTATCTTAAATCATCCCTTACCACCCCTTAGCAACCCCAAGTAACTCCAATCACTTTAAAATAAAACAAAATGACACAAACCATAGCAGACTATTCTCACACTCACACACATTATTTCGGCTACCAAAATTCACCCCCAACTACCCCTTACCACCCCAAACTAAGCCCAATCACTTTAAAATTAGAAAAAATGCTACAAACAATAGCAAAACTATGCCAAACTCACCCAAATTACTTCGGCTATCATAAATCACCCCCAACTACCCCTTACCACCCCAAAGTAAGCCCAATCACTTTAAAATTACAAAAAATGCCACAAACCATAGCAAACTATGCCAAACTCACCCAAATTACTTCGGCTACCATAAATCACCCCCAACTACCCCTTACCACCCCAAACTAAGCGCAATCACTTTAAAATTACAAAAAATGTTACAAATCATACTAAACTATGCCAAACTCAACCAAATTACTTCGGTTACCATAAATCAACCCCCAACTACCCCTTACCACCCCAAACTAAACCAAATCACTTTAAAATTACAAAAAATGCTACAAACCATAGCAAACTATGCCAAACTCACCCAAATTACTTCGGCTATCATAAATCACCCCCAACTACCCCTTACCACCTCAAACTAAGCCCAATCACTTTAAAATTACAAAAAATGCCACAAACCATAGCAAACTATGCCAAACTCACCCAAATTACTTCGGCTACCATAAATCACCCCCAACTACCCCTTACCACCCCAAACTAAGCGCAATCACTTTAAAATTACAAAAAATGTTACAAATCATACTAAACTATGCCAAACTCAACCAAATTACTTCGGTTACCATAAATCAACCCCCAACTACCCCTTACCACCCCAAACTAAACCAAATCACTTTAAAATTACAAAAAATGCTACAAACCATAGCAAACTATGCCAAACTCACCCAAATTACTTCGGCTATCATAAATCACCCCCAACTACCCCTTACCACCTCAAACTAAGCCCAATCACTTTAAAATTACAAAAAATGCCACAAACCATAGCAAACTATGCCAAACTCACCCAAATTACTTCGGCTATTATAAATCACCCCCAACTACCCCTTACCGCCCCAAACTAAGCCCACTCACTTTAAAATTACAAAAAATGATACAAACCATAGCAAACTATGCCAAAATCACCCAAATTACTACGGCTACCATAAATCACCCCCAACTACCCCTTACCACCACAAACTAAGCCCAATCACTTTAAAATTACAAAAAATGCTACAAACCATAGCAAACTATGCCAAACTCACCCAAATTACTTCGGCTATCCTAAATCACCCCCAACTACCCCTTACCACCCCAAACTAAGCCCAATCACTTTAAAATTACAAAAAATGCCACAAACCATAGCAAACTATGCCAAACTCACCCAAATTACTTCGGCTATTATAAATCACCCCCAACTACCCCTTACCGCCCCAAACTAAGCCCACTAACTTTAAAATTACAAAAAATGATACAAACCATAGCAAACTATGCCAAAATCACCCAAATTACTTCGGCTACCATAAATCACCCCCAACTACCCCTTACCACCACAAACTAAGCCAAATCACTTTA
The DNA here is from genome assembly GCA_964023215.1 of Eledona agricola. Taxonomy (NCBI): domain Eukaryota; kingdom Metazoa; phylum Arthropoda; class Insecta; order Coleoptera; family Tenebrionidae; genus Eledona; species Eledona agricola. The sequence goes on along the minus strand of CAXIEJ010000217.1, from coordinate 2,595 downwards.
AAATTACAAAAAATGCCACAAACCATAGCAAACTATGCCAAACTCACCCAAATTACTTCGGCTACCATAAATCACCCCCAACTACCCCTTACCGCCCCAAACTAAGCCCAATCACTTTAAAATTACAAAAAATGCCACAAACCATAGCAAACTATGCCAAACTCACCCAAATTACTTCGGCTATTATAAATCACCCCCAACTACCCCTTACCGCCCCAAACTAAGCCCAATCACTTTAAAATTAGAAAAAATGATACAAACCATAGCAAACTATGCCAAAATCACCCAAATTACTTGGGCTACCATAAATCATCCCCAACTACCCCTTACCACCCCAAACTAAGCTAAATCACTTTAAAATTACAAAAAATGATACAAACCATAGCAAACTATGCCAAACTCACCCAAATTACTTCGGCTACCATAAATCACCCCCAACTACCCCTTACCCCCACAAACTAAGCCAAATCACTTTAAAATTACAAAAAATGATACAAACCATAGCAAACTATGCCAAACTCACCTAAATTACTTCGGTTACCATAAATTAATAATCATTTTCAATCAAAATCTTCCATTTGGTTGTGTCATTTATAAATGCCTTATCGTATTAAATCATAAAATATTAATAAATATCTGCACATAAAACATATTGTTTCGACTAATAGACGTTATTCTGAATACTAAATTTGCTAATACCAATTTTGATTTTCTTCCACTTTCCAATAATTATTTGTTCCAGTTGAGATGCAAACATAAACGTATTTCTGAATTGCAACACGCTGACGGGGCAAGCCCTACCTTCTCAACATGCGTGAATTTGTATAAACAGCTCTATGGTTTTTAACTTTAAAGCGGTATAAACGCGGTGTAAACCCTAGATTTTCGTGAAAATATCTGAAAATTTCGAAATTCTGCAATTGAATTACAGAACTATTGTTGTGTTCGATAGTAAATTTATATTTGGAGTGGCACTGCCAACTCTGCCACCCCTGACGAGCCCTTTGCTGAATACTCTCCTTCCAGGGAAACTTTTGAAATCAACGGCAAAATAATTTAGGGCGCCTGAATGTGAAAATATCACTGTGTAATAAGTTCAGACTGACGTGGAACACTTGAAATTTCGGTATTCGTTTGTAATTCGTCACAGGTCCATGAAGGAATGCATGTTAATGTAAACAAGTGTTAGTTTGTCGGAAAGGCCGAATAAGATTTTTAACATTCCCGTCAAAATATTTATTTACTTTAGAATGTTAATTTCTTAAATTCATTTCGTGAAAATTATGACGGGCCATACGAGTACACCTGTGCGAGTATTATTTGGTACATACAAATTAATCTCTTTTGTTATCCAAATTGTTTTTATACGCACTAGGCACGTGCACCTCATATAATTGTGAAAATTGCTGCTTCAGCGTCTGGAACGCTGGTATTCAACGTCGCCAAGGTCGAGGCGACGCATCGGTATTCGAAGTTCTATCGCTATTAAATAAATTATTTTATTCCCGATATTCCCGATTTGTTCTTGCCGTTAACCATAACTCCCCCCAATCGATTTTCGAAAAATTTCCAGCGTCGGACCGGACTTCACTTATTATCGTACGCTAATTTTTACGTTCAGTTAATGATAGTGGTGTATTTGTTCTTCACCAAACCTGCTCCGGCCAAAATCCGAAATTTTCACTGACATCATACGCTTAAGTATTGTGTGCTTATACACGATTTACACTATTTATTTTACGTACATTGCGTTCATTAATGGTTCTGCATTATTTATAACTAAGATGGAGCAGTTTGAAAATCTAATAGTAAGCGGAGAACAAATACCACCATGTATAATTCCCGTGAAAAGTGATGGAAATAGTCTTTTTTACTATTTTTCCTATTGCATTTTTAATACCGGAAATAGAGCTCAAGAGGTTCGCACTTTAATTCTTCATTTTAAAATTACCAAAATTTTTGTAAAATTTACCTGAATACGTTAAACACCCCAAACATAACGCACCATTCCAAACTATCCCTAAAAGTCATACACTTACCATTCAAAACTACTCCAGGTCAACCCATAATTAAAAAAAAATTACGAATTCTAAGCAAACTACGCCAAACTCGCATAAATGACTTCGAATTCCCCTAAATCACCCCAACCACTTCTTACCAAGCCAACCAAAGCCCAATCACATTATAATTACCAAAAATTTCGTTTAATCCGCCAAAGCTAAACCCTGCCAACCATCAATAACCATTCCAAACAATCCTCAAAGAAACCCATATCATCCGAAACAACCCCAAATCAACCTAATATTTTTGCATTTTTTTGAACCATAGCAAATCACGCCTAATTAACATAAATAACTTCGACTTTTTTTATACATAATTCCCAAATACTTCGTTTTTATGGTGTGAAATTTTGTATTTATATATTTCAACATTGTCTTTAACGTTGTCAGAGAACTAAATGGGAATAATTTGGAATAATTTAGCTTCTCTGTCAACTCTCCTTCTCTTGAAACTTTTGAAAACAACGACAAAATTATTTGGGGCGCCTGGATTTGAAAATATCACTCTGTGTAATAAGTTCAGACTGACTAGAGT
>CAXIEJ010000216.1:0-29682 GCA_964023215.1 Eledona agricola | reverse complement strand
AATGCTAAAAATCATAAAAAACTATACCAGAATCACCTAAATTACTTCGGCTACCGTAAATCACCCCCAACTATCCTCTATTACAACAAACCAAATCATCTTAAAATTACAAAAAAAAGGTGTACAAATCATAACAAACTATGCCAGACACACCTAAATTACTTTGGCTACTCTAAATCATCACCAACTAACCCTTACCACAACAAACTAAAACTAATCACTTTTAAATTACAAAAAAAATGCTAGTAACCATAGCAAACTATGCCAAACTCACCTAAATTACTTCGGCTACCATAAATCCTCACCAACTAACCCTTACCACAACAAACTAAACCCAATCACTTTTAAATTACAAAAAAATGCGACTAACCATAGCAAACTAACTCAAACTCACCTAAATTACTTCGGCTATCAAAAATCACCCCCAACTGCACTTTACAGCAACAAACTAAGCCCAATCACTTTAAAATTACAAAAAAATGCTAAAAGTCATAACAAACTATACCAGAATCACCTAAATTACTTCGGCTACCGTAAATCACCCCCAACTATCCCTTACCACAACAAACCAAACCATATCATCTTAAAATTACAAAAAAAAGTGTACAAATCATAACAAACTATGCCAGACTCACCTAAATTACTTCGGCTACTCTAAATCATCACCAACGAACCCTTACCACAACAAACTAAACCCAAACATTTTTAATTTACAAAAAAATGCTAGTAACCATAGCAAACTATGCCAAACTCACTTAAATTACATTGGCTACCATAAATCATCACCAACTAACCATTACCACAACAAACTAAACCCAATCACTTTTAAATTACAAAAAAATGCTACTAACCATAGCAAACTATGCCAAACTCACCTAAATTACTTCGGCTATCAAAAATCACCCCCAACTACAATTTACAGCAACAAGCTAAGCCCAATCACTTTAAAATTACAAAAAAATGCTAAAAATCATAACAAGCAATACCAGAATTACCTAAATTACTTCGGTTACCGTAAATCACCCCCAACTATGCCTTACCACAACAAACCAAAACATATCATCTTAAAATTACAAAAAAAGGTGTACAAATCATAACAAACTATGCCAGACTCACCTAAATTACTTCGGCTACTCTAAATCATCACCAACTAACCCTTACCACAGCAAACTAAACCCAATCACTTTTAAATTACAAAAAAATGCTAGTAACCATAGCAAACTATGCCAAACTCACCTAAATTACTTCGGCTACCATAAATCATCACCAACGATCCTTTACCACAACAAACTAAACCCAATCACTTTTAAATTACAAAAAAATGCTACTAACCATAGCAAACTATGCCAAACTCACCTAAATTACTTCGGCTATCAAAAATCACCCCCAACTACACTTTACAGCAACAAACTAAGCCCAATCACTTTAAAATTACAACTATCCCTTAGAACAACAAACCAAACCATGTCATCTTAAACTTACAAAAAAAAGTGTGCAAATCATAACAAACTATGCCAGACTCACCTAAATTACTTAGGCTACTCTAAATCATCACCAACTCACCCTTACCACAACAAACTAAACCCAATTATTTTTAAATTACAAAAAAATACTAGTAACCATAGCAAACTATGCCAAACTCACCTAAATTACTTCGGCTACCATAAATCATCACCAACTAACCCTTACCAAAACAAACTAAACCCAATCACTTTTAAATTACAAAAAATGCTACTAACCATAGCAAACTATGCCAAACTCACCTAAATTACTTCGGCTATCAAAAATCACTCCCAGCTACACTTTACAGCAACAACCTAAGCCCAATCACTTTAAAATTACAAAAAAATGCTAAAAATCATAACAAACTATACCAGAATCACCTAAATTACTTCGGCTAACGTAAATCACCCCCAACTATCCCTTACCACAACAAACCAAACCATATCATCTTAAAATTACAAAAAATGGTGTACAAACTATGCCAGACTCACCTAAATTACTTCGGCTACTCTAAATCATCACCAACTAACCCTTACCACAACAAACTAAAACTAATCACTTTTAAATTACAAATAAATGCTAGTAACCATAGCAAACTATGCCAAACTCACCTAAATTACTTCGGCTACCATAAATCCTCACCAACTAACCCTTACCACAACAAACTAAACCCAATCACTTTTAAATTACAAAAAAATGCGACTATCCATAGCAAACTATGTCAAACTTACCTAAATTACTTCGGCTATCAAAAATCACCCCCAACTGCACTTTACAACAACAAACCAAGCCCAATCACTTTAAAATTACAAAAAAATGCTAAAAATCATAACAAACTATACCAGAATCACCTAAATTACTTCGGCTACCGTAAATCACCCCCAACTATCCCTTACCACAACAAACCAAACCATATTATTTGAAAATTACAAAAAAAAGTGTACAAATCATAACAAACTATGCCAGACTCACCTAAATTACTTCGGCTACTCTAAATCATCACCAACTAACCCTTACCACAACAAACTAAACCCAAACATTTTTAATTTACAAAAAAATGCTAGTAACCATAGCAAACTATGCCAAACTCACTTAAATTACATCGGCTACCATAAATCATCACCAACTAACCCTTACCACAACAAACTAAACCCAATCACTTTTAAATTACAAAAAAATGCTACTAACCATAGCAAACTATGCCAAACTCACCTAAATTACTTCGGCTATCAAAAATCACCCCCAACTACAATCTACAGCAACAAACTAAGCTCAATCACTTTAAAATTACAAAAAAATGCTAAAAATCATAACAAGCAATACCAGAATTACCTAAATTACTTCGGCTACCGTAAATCACCCCCAACTATGCCTTACCACAACAAACCAAAACATATCATCTTAAAATTACAAAAAAAGGTGTACAAATCATAACAAACTATGCCAGACTCACCTAAATTACTTCGGCTACTCTAAATCATCACCAACTAACCCTTACCACAACAAACTAAACCCAATCACTTTTAAATTACAAAAAAATGCTAGTAACCATAGCAAACTATGCCAAACTCACCTAAATTACTTCGGCTACCATAAATCATCACCAACGATCCTTTACCACAACAAACTAAACCCAATCACTTTTAAATTACAAAAAAATGCTACTAACCATAGCAAACTATGCCAAACTCACCTAAATTACTTCGGCTATCAAAAATCACCCCCAACTACACTTTACAGCAACAAACTAAGCCCAATCACTTTAAAATTACAAAAAAATGCTAAAAATCATAACAAACTATACCAGAATCACCTAAATTACTTCGGCTACCGTAAATCACCCCCAACTATCCCTTAGAACAACAAACCAAACCATGTCATCTTAAACTTACAAAAAAAAGTGTGCAAATCATAACAAACTATGCCAGACTCACCTAAATTACTTCGGCTACTCTAAATCATTACCCACTAACCCTTATCACAACAAACTAAACCCAATCACTTTTAAATTACAAAAAAATACTAGTAACCATAGCAAATTATGCCAAACTCACCTAAATTACTTCGGCTACCATAAATCATCACCAACTAACCCTTACCAAAACAAACTAAACCCAATCACTTTTAAATTACAAAAAATGCTACTAACCATAGCAAACTATGCCAAACTCACCTAAATTACTTCGGCTATCAAAAATCACCCCCAACTACACTTTACAGCAACAAACTAAGCCCAATCACTTTAAAATTACAAAAAAATGCTAAAAATCATAACAAACTATACCAGAATCACCTAAATTACTTCGGCTAACGTAAATCACCCCCAACTATCCCTTACCACAACAAACCAAACCATATCATCTTAAAATTACAAAAAATGGTGTACAAATCATAACCAACTATGCCAGACTCACCTAAATTACTTCGGCTACTCTAAATCATTACCCACTAACCCTTATCACAACAAACTAAACCCAATCACTTTTGAATTACAAAAAATGCTAGTAACCATAGCAAACTATGCCAAACTCACCTAAATTACTTCGGCTACCATAAATCATCACCAACTAAGAATTACCACAACAAACTAAACCCAATCACTTTTAAATTACAAAAAAATGCTAGTAACCATAGCAAACTATGCCAAACTCTCCTAAATTACTTCGGCTACCTTAAATCATCACCAACGAACCTTTACCACAACAAACTAAACCCAATCACTTCTAAATTACAAAAAAATGCTACTAACCATAGCAAACTATGCCAAACTCACCTAAATTACTTCGGCTTCTCTAAATCATCACCAACTAACCCTTACCACAACAAACTAAACCCAATCACTTTTAAATTACAAAAAAATGCTACTAACCATAGCAAATTCTGCCAAACTCACCTAAATTACCTCGGCTATCAAAAATCACCCCCAACTACATTTTACAGCAACAAACTAAGCCCAATCACTTTAAAATTACAAAAAAATGCTAAAAATCATAACAAACTAGACCAGAATCACCTAAATTACTTTGGCTACCGTAAATCACCCCCAACTATCCCTTACCACAACAAACCAAACCATATTATCTTAAAATTACAAAAAAAGGTGTACAAATCATAACAAACTATGCCAGACTCACCTAAATTACTTCGGATACTCTAAATCATCACCAAATAACCCTTACCACAACAAACTAAACCCAATCACTTTTAAATTACAAAAAAATGCTAGTAACCATAGCAAACTATGCCAAACTCACCTAAATTACTTCGGCTACTCTAAATCATCACCAACTAACCCTTACCACAACAAACTAAACCCAATCACTTTTAAATTACAAAAAAATGCTAGTAACCATAGCAAACTATGCCAAACTCTCCTAAATTACTTCGGCTACCTTAAATCATCACCAACGAACCTTTACCACAACAAACTAAACCCAATCACTTTTAAATTACAAAAAAATGCTAGTAACCATAGCAAACTATGCCAAACTCTCCTAAATTACTTCGGCTACCTTAAATCATCACCAACGAACCTTTACCACAACAAACTAAACCCAATCACTTTTAAATTACAAAAAAATGCTACTAACCATAGCAAACTATGCCAAACTCACCTAAATCACCTCGGCTATCAAAAATCACCCCCAACTACATTTTACAGCAACAAACTAAGCCCAATCACTTTAAAATTACAAAAAAATGCTAAAAATTATAACAAACTATACCAGAATCACCTAAATTACTTCGGCTACCGTAAATCACCCCCAACTATCCCTTAGAACAACAAACCAAACCATGTCATCTTAAACTTACAAAAAAAAGTGTGCAAATCATAACAAACTATGCCAGACTCACCTAAATTACTTCGGCTACTCTAAATCATTACCCACTAACCCTTATCACAACAAACTAAACCCAATCACTTTTAAATTACAAAAAAATACTAGTAACCATAGCAAATTATGCCAAACTCACCTAAATTACTTCGGCTACCATAAATCATCACCAACTAACCCTTACCAAAACAAACTAAACCCAATCACTTTTAAATTACAAAAAATGCTACTAACCATAGCAAACTATGCCAAACTCACCTAAATTACTTCGGCTATCAAAAATCACCCCCAACTACACTTTACAGCAACAAACTAAGCCCAATCACTTTAAAATTACAAAAAAATGCTAAAAATCATAACAAACTATACCAGAATCACCTAAATTACTTCGGCTAACGTAAATCACCCCCAACTATCCCTTACCACAACAAACCAAACCATATCATCTTAAAATTACAAAAAATGGTGTACAAATCATAACCAACTATGCCAGACTCACCTAAATTACTTCGGCTACTCTAAATCATTACCCACTAACCCTTATCACAACAAACTAAACCCAATCACTTTTGAATTACAAAAAATGCTAGTAACCATAGCAAACTATGCCAAACTCACCTAAATTACTTCGGCTACCATAAATCATCACCAACTAAGAATTACCACAACAAACTAAACCCAATCACTTTTAAATTACAAAAAAATGCTAGTAACCATAGCAAACTATGCCAAACTCTCCTAAATTACTTCGGCTACCTTAAATCATCACCAACGAACCTTTACCACAACAAACTAAACCCAATCACTTCTAAATTACAAAAAAATGCTACTAACCATAGCAAACTATGCCAAACTCACCTAAATTACTTCGGCTTCTCTAAATCATCACCAACTAACCCTTACCACAACAAACTAAACCCAATCACTTTTAAATTACAAAAAAATGCTACTAACCATAGCAAATTCTGCCAAACTCACCTAAATTACCTCGGCTATCAAAAATCACCCCCAACTACATTTTACAGCAACAAACTAAGCCCAATCACTTTAAAATTACAAAAAAATGCTAAAAATCATAACAAACTAGACCAGAATCACCTAAATTACTTTGGCTACCGTAAATCACCCCCAACTATCCCTTACCACAACAAACCAAACCATATTATCTTAAAATTACAAAAAAAGGTGTACAAATCATAACAAACTATGCCAGACTCACCTAAATTACTTCGGATACTCTAAATCATCACCAAATAACCCTTACCACAACAAACTAAACCCAATCACTTTTAAATTACAAAAAAATGCTAGTAACCATAGCAAACTATGCCAAACTCACCTAAATTACTTCGGCTACTCTAAATCATCACCAACTAACCCTTACCACAACAAACTAAACCCAATCACTTTTAAATTACAAAAAAATGCTAGTAACCATAGCAAACTATGCCAAACTCTCCTAAATTACTTCGGCTACCTTAAATCATCACCAACGAACCTTTACCACAACAAACTAAACCCAATCACTTTTAAATTACAAAAAAATGCTACTAACCATAGCAAACTATGCCAAACTCACCTAAATCACCTCGGCTATCAAAAATCACCCCCAACTACATTTTACAGCAACAAACTAAGCCCAATCACTTTAAAATTACAAAAAAATGCTAAAAATTATAACAAACTATACCAGAATCACCTAAATTACTTTGGCTACCGTAAATCGCCCCCAACTATCCCTTACCACAACAAACCAAACCATATTATCTTAAAATTACAAAAAAAAGATGTACAAATCATAACAAACTATGCCAGACTCACCTAAATTACTTCGGCTACTGTAAATCATCACCAACTAACCCTTACCACAACAAACTAAACCCAATCACTTTTAAATTACAAAAAAATGCTAGTAACCATAGCAAACTATGCCAAACTCACCTAAATTACTTCGGCTACCATAAATCATCACCAACTAACCCTTACCACATCAAACTAAACCCAATCACTTTTAAATTACAAAAAAATGCTACTAACCATAGCAAACTATGCCAAACTCACCTAAATTACTTCGGCTATCAAAAATCACCCCCAACTACACTTTACAGCAACAAACTAAGCCCAATCACTTTAAAATTACAAAAAAATGCTAAAAATCATAACAAACTATACCAGAATCACCTAAATTACTTCGGCTACCGTAAATCACCCCCAACTATCCCTTAGAACAACAACCCAAACCATGTCATCTTAAACTTACAAAAAAAAGTGTGCAAATCATAACAAACTATGCCAGACTCACCTAAATTACTTAGGCTACTCTAAATCATCACCAACTCGCCCTTACCACAACAAACTAAACCCAATCATTTTTAAATTCCAATAAAATACTAGTAACCATAGCAAACTATGCCAAACTCACCTAAATTACTTCGGCTACCATAAATCATCACCAACTAACCCTTACCAAAACAAACTAAACCCAATCACTTTTAAATTACAAAAAATGCTACTAACCATAGCAAACTATGCCAAACTCACCTAAATTACTTAGGCTATCAAAAATCACCCCCAAATACACTTTACAGCAACAAACTAAGCCCAATTACTTTAAAATTACAAAAAAATGCTAAAAATCATAACAAACTATTCCAGAATCACCTAAATTACTTCGGCTACCGTAAATCACCCCCAACTATCCCTTACTACAACAAACCAAACCATATCATCTTAAAATTACAAAAAAAAGTGTACAAATCATAACAAACTATGCCAGACTCACCTAAATTACTTAGGCTACTCTAAATCATCACCAACTCACCCTTACCACAACAAACTAAACCCAATCATTTTTAAATTACAAAAAAATACTAGTAACCATAGCAAACTATGCCAAACTCACCTAAATTACTTCGGCTACCATAAATCATCACCAACTAACCCTTACCACAACAAACCAAAACATATCATCTTAAAATTACAAAAAAAGGTGTACAAATCATAACAAACTATGCCAGACTCACCTAAATTACTTCGGCTACTCTAAATCATCACCAATTAACCCTTACCACATCAAAATAAACCCAATCCCTTTTAAATTACAAAAAAATGCTAGTAACCATAGCAAACTATGCCAAACTCACCTAAATTACTTCGGCTACCATAAATCATCACCAACGAACATTTACCACAACAAACTAAACCCAATCACTTTTAAATTACAAAAAAAATGCTACTAACCATAGCAAACTATGCCAAACTCACCTAAATTACTTCGGCTATCAAAAATCACCCCCAACTACATTTTACAGCAACAAACTAAGCCCAATCACTTTAAAATTACAAAAAAATGCTAAAAGTCTTAACAAACTATACCAGAATCACCTAAATTACTTCGGCTACCGTAAATCACCCCCAGCTATCCCTTAGAACAACAAACCAAACCATGTCATCTTAAACTTACAAAAAAAAGTGTACAAATCATAACAAACTATGCCAGACTCACCTAAATTACTTAGGCTACTCTAAATCATCACCAACTCACCCTTACCACAACAAACTAAACCCAATCACTTTTAAATTACAAAAAAATACTAGTAACCATAGCAAACTTTTCCAAACTCACCTAAATTACTTCGGCTACCATAAATCATCACCAAATAACCCTTACCACAACAAACCAAACCATATCATCTTAAAATTACAAAAAATGGTGTACAAATCATAACAAACTATGCAAGACTCACCTAAATTACTTCGGCTACTCTAAATCATCACCAACTAACCCTTACCACAACAAACTAAACCCAAACATTTTTAAATTACAAAAAAATGCTAGTAACCATAGCAAACTATGCCAAACTCACTTAAATTACATCGGCTACCATAAATCATCACCAACTAATCCTTACCACAACAAACTAAACCCAAACACTTTTAAATTACAAAAAAATGCTACTAACCATAGCAAACTATGCCAAACTCACCTAAATTACTTCGGCTATCAAAAATCACCCCCAACTACACTTTACAGCAACAAACTAAGCCCAATCACTTTAAAATTACAAAAAATTGCTAAAGATCATAACAAACTATACCAGAATCACCTAAATTACTTCGGCTAACGTAAATCACCCCCAACTATCCCTTACCACAACAAACCAAACCATATCATCTTAAAATTACAAAAAATGGTGTACAAATCATAACCAACTATGCCAGACTCACCTAAATTACTTCGGCTACTCTAAATCTTCACCCACTAACCCTTACCACAACAAACTAAACCCAATCACTTTTAAATTACAAAAAAATGCTAGTAACCATAGCAAACTATGCCAATCTTTCCTAAATTACTTCGGCTACCTTAAATCATCACCAACGAACCTTTACCACAACAAACTAAACCCAATCACTTTTAAATTACAAAAAAATGCTACTAACCATAGCAAACTATGCCAAACTCACCTAAATCACCTCGGCTATCAAAAATCACCCCCAACTACATTTTACAGCAACAAACTAAGCCCAATCACTTTAAAATTACAAAAAAATGCTAAAAATTATAACAAACTATACCAGAATCACCTAAATTACTTTGGCTACTGTAAATCACCCCCAACTATCCCCCAACTAACCCTTACCACAACAAACTAAACCCAATCACTTTTAAATTACAAAAAAATGCTAGTAACCATAGCAAACTATGCCAAACTCACCTAAATTACTTCGGCTACCATAAATCATCACCAACTAACCCTTACCACATCAAACTAAACCCAATCACTTTTAAATTACAAAAAAATGCTACTAACCATAGCAAACTATGCCAAACTCACCTAAATTACTTCGGCTATCAAAAATCACCCCCAACTACACTTTACAGCAACAAACTAAGCCCAATCACTTTAAAATTACAAAAAAATGCTAAAAATCATAACAAACTATACCAGAATCACCTAAATTACTTCGCCTACCGTAAATCACCCCCAACTATCCCTTAGAACAACAAACCAAACCATGTCATCTTAAACTTACAAAAAAAAGTGTGCAAATCATAACAAACTATGCCAGACTCACCTAAATTACTTAGGCTACTCTAAATCATCACCAACTCGCCCTTACCACAACAAACTAAACCCAATCATTTTTAAATTACAAAAAAATACTAGTAACCATAGCAAACTATGCCAAACTCACCTAAATTACTTCGGCTACCATAAATCATCACCAACTAACCCTTACCAAAACAAACTAAACCCAATCACTTTTAAATTACAAAAAATGCTACTAACCATAGCAAACTATGCCAAACTCACCTAAATTACTTAGGCTATCAAAAATCACCCCCAAATACACTTTACAGCAACAAACTAAGCCCAATCACTTTAAAATTACAAAAAAATGCTAAAAATCATAACAAACTATACCAGAATCACCTAAATTACTTCGGCTACCGTAAATCACCCCCAACTATCCCTTACCACAACAAACCAAACCATATCATCTTAAAATTACAAAAAAAGGTGTACAAATCATAACAAACTATGCCAGACTCACCTAAATTACTTCGGCTACTCTAAATCATCACCAACTAACCCTTACCACAACAAACTAAACCCAATCACTTTTAAATTACAAAAAAATGCTAGTTACCATAGCAAACTATGTCAAACTCACCTAAATTACTTCGGCTACCATAAATCATCACCAACTAACCCTTACCACAACAAACTAAACCCAATCACTTTTAAATTACAAAAAAATGCTACTAACCATAGCAAACTATGCCAAACTCACCTAAATCACCTCGGCTATCAAAAATCACCCCCAACTACATTTTACAGCAACAAACTAAGCCCAATCACTTTAAAATTACAAAAAAATGCTAAAAATCATAACAAACTATACCAGAATCACCTAAATTACTTCGGCTACCGTAAATCACCCCCAACTATCCCTTACCACAACAAACCAAACCATATCATCTTAAAATTACAAAAAAAGGTGTACAAATTATAACAAACTATTCCAGACTCACCTAAATTACTTCGGCTACTCTAAATCATCACCAACTAACCCTTACCACAACAAACTAAACCCAATCACTTTTAAATTACAAAAAAATGCTACTAACCATAGCAAACTATGCCAAACTCACCTAAATTACTTCGGCTATCAAAAATCACCCCCAACTACATTTTACAGCAACAAACTAAGCCCAATTACTTTAAAATTACAAAAAAATGCTAAAAATCATAACAAACTATTCCAGAATCACCTAAATTACTTCGGCTACCGTAAATCACCCCCAACTATCCCTTACCACAACAAACCAAACCATATCATCTTAAAATTACAAAAAAAAGTGTACAAATCATAACAAACTATGCCAGACTCACCTAAATTACTTAGGCTACTCTAAATCATCACCAACTCACCCTTACCACAACAAACTAAACCCAATCATTTTTAAATTACAAAAAAATACTAGTAACCATAGCAAACTATGCCAAACTCACCTAAATTACTTCGGCTACCATAAATCATCACCAACTAACCCTTACCACAACAAACCAAAACATATCATCTTAAAATTACAAAAAAAGGTGTACAAATCATAACAAACTATGCCAGACTCACCTAAATTACTTCGGCTACTCTAAATCATCACCAATTAACCCTTACACATCAAAATAAACCCAATCCCTTTTAAATTACAAAAAAATGCTAGTAACCATAGCAAACTATGCCAAACTCACCTAAATTACTTCGGCTACCATAAATCATCACCAACGAACATTTACAACAACAAACTAAACCCAATCACTTTTAAATTACAAAAAAAATGCTACTAACCATAGCAAACTATGCCAAACTCACCTAAATTACTTCGGCTATCAAAAATCACCCCCAACTACATTTTACAGCAACAAACTAAGCCCAATCACTTTAAAATTACAAAAAAATGCTAAAAGTCTTAACAAACTATACCAGAATCACCTAAATTACTTCGGCTACCGTAAATCACCCCCAGCTATCCCTTAGAACAACAAACCAAACCATGTCATCTTAAACTTACAAAAAAAAGTGTACAAATCATAACAAACTATGCCAGACTCACCTAAATTTCTTAGGCTACTCTAAATCATCACCAACTCACCCTTACCACAACAAACTAAACCCAATCACTTTTAAATTACAAAAAAATACTAGTAACCATAGCAAACTTTTCCAAACTCACCTAAATTACTTCGGCTACCATAAATCATCACCAACTAACCCTTACCACAACAAACCAAACCATATCATCTTAAAATTACAAAAAATGGTGTACAAATCATAACAAACTATGCAAGACTCACCTAAATTACTTCGGATACTCTAAATCATCACCAACTAACCCTTACCACAACAAACTAAACCCAAACATTTTTAAATTACAAAAAAATGCTAGTAACCATAGCAAACTATGCCAAACTCACTTAAATTACATCGGCTACCATAAATCATCACCAACTAATCCTTACCACAACAAACTAAACCCAAACAGTTTTAAATTACAAAAAAATGCTACTAACCATAGCAAACTATGCCAAACTCACCTAAATTACTTCGGCTATCAAAAATCACCCCCAACTACACTTTACAGCAACAAACTAAGCCCAATCACTTTAAAATTACAAAAAATTGCTAAAGATCATAACAAACTATACCAGAATCACCTAAATTACTTCGGCTAACGTAAATCACCCCCAACTATCCCTTACCACAACAAACCAAACCATATCATCTTAAAATTACAAAAAATGGTGTACAAATCATAACCAACTATGCCAGACTCACCTAAATTACTTCGGCTACTCTAAATCATCACCCACTAACCCTTACCACAACAAACTAAACCCAATCACTTTTAAATTACAAAAAAATGCTAGTAACCATAGCAAACTATGCCAATCTCTCCTAAATTACTTCGGCTACCTTAAATCATCACCAACGAACCTTTACCACAACAAACTAAACCCAATCACTTTTAAATTACAAAAAAATGCTACTAACCATAGCAAACTATGCCAAACTCACCTAAATCACCTCGGCTATCAAAAATCACCCCCAACTACATTTTACAGCAACAAACTAAGCCCAATCACTTTAAAATTACAAAAAAATGCTAAAAATTATAACAAACTATACCAGAATCACCTAAATTACTTTGGCTACTGTAAATCACCCCCAACTATCCCTTACCACAACAAACCAAACCATATTATCTTAAAATTACAAAAAAAGATGTACAAATCATAACAAACTATGCCAGACTCACCTAAATTACTTCGGCTACTCTAAATCATCACCAAATAACCCTTACCACAACAAACTAAACCCAATCACTTTTAAATTACAAAAAAATGCTAGTAACCATAGCAAACTATGCCAAACTCACCTAAATTACTTCGGCTACCATAAATCATCACCAACTAACCCGTACCACAACAAACTAAACCCAATCACTTTTAAATTAAAAAAAATGCTACTAACCATAGCAAACTATGCCAAACTCACCTAAATTATTTCGGCTAACAAAAATCACCCCCAACTACACTTTACAGCAACAAACTAAGCCCAATCACTTTAAAATTACAAAAAAATGCTAAAAATCATAACAAACAATACCAGAATTACCTAAATTACTTCGGCTACCGTAAATCACCCCCAACTATCCCTTACCACAACAAACCAAAACATATCATCTTAAAATTACAAAAAAAGGTGTACAAATCATAACAAACTATGCCAGACTCACCTAAATTACTTCGGCTACTCTAAATCATCACCAATTAACCCTTACCACATCAAACTAAACCCAATCACTTTTAAATTAAAAAAAAATGCTAGTAACCATAGCAAACTATGCCAAACTCACCTAAATTACTTCGGCTACCATAAATCATCACCAACGAACCTTTACCACAACAAACTAAACCCAATCACTTTTAAATTACAAAAAAGTGCTACTAACCATAGCAAACTATGCCAAACTCACCTAAATTACTTCGGCTATCAAAAATCACCCCCAACTACATTTTACAGCAACAAACTAAGCCCAATCACTTTAAAATTACAAAAAAATGCTAAAAATTATAACAAACTATACCAGAATCACCTAAATTACTTCGGCTAACGTAAATCACCCCCAACTATCCCTTACCACAACAAACCAAACCATATCATCTTAAAATTACAAAAAATGGTGTACAAATCATAACCAACTATGCCAGACTCACCTAAATTACTTCGGCTACTCTAAATCATCACCCACTAACCCTTACCACAACAAACTAAACCCAATCACTTTTAAATTACAAAAAAATGCTAGTAACCATAGCAAACTATGCCAATCTCTCCTAAATTACTTCGGCTACCTTAAATCATCACCAACGAACCTTTACCACAACAAACTAAACCCAATCACTTTTAAATTACAAAAAAATGCTACTAACCATAGCAAACTATGCCAAACTCACCTAAATCACCTCGGCTATCAAAAATCACCCCCAACTACATTTTACAGCAACAAACTAAGCCCAATCACTTTAAAATTACAAAAAAATGCTAAAAATTATAACAAACTATACCAGAATCACCTAAATTACTTTGGCTACTGTAAATCACCCCCAACTATCCCTTACCACAACAAACCAAACCATATTATCTTAAAATTACAAAAAAAGATGTACAAATCATAACAAACTATGCCAGACTCACCTAAATTACTTCGGCTACTCTAAATCATCACCAAATAACCCTTACCACAACAAACTAAACCCAATCACTTTTAAATTACAAAAAAATGCTAGTAACCATAGCAAACTATGCCAAACTCACCTAAATTACTTCGGCTACCATAAATCATCACCAACTAACCCGTACCACAACAAACTAAACCCAATCACTTTTAAATTAAAAAAAATGCTACTAACCATAGCAAACTATGCCAAACTCACCTAAATTATTTCGGCTAACAAAAATCACCCCCAACTACACTTTACAGCAACAAACTAAGCCCAATCACTTTAAAATTACAAAAAAATGCTAAAAATCATAACAAACAATACCAGAATTACCTAAATTACTTCGGCTACCGTAAATCACCCCCAATTATCCCTTACCACAACAAACCAAAACATATCATCTTAAAATTACAAAAAAAGGTGTACAAATCATAACAAACTATGCCAGACTCACCTAAATTACTTCGGCTACTCTAAATCATCACCAATTAACCCTTACCACATCAAACTAAACCCAATCACTTTTAAATTAAAAAAAAATGCTAGTAACCATAGCAAACTATGCCAAACTCACCTAAATTACTTCGGCTACCATAAATCATCACCAACGAACCTTTACCACAACAAACTAAACCCAATCACTTTTAAATTACAAAAAAGTGCTACTAACCATAGCAAACTATGCCAAACTCACCTAAATTACTTCGGCTATCAAAAATCACCCCCAACTACATTTTACAGCAACAAACTAAGCCCAATCACTTTAAAATTACAAAAAAATGCTAAAAATTATAACAAACTATACCAGAATCACCTAAATTACTTCGGCTACCGTAAATCACCCCCAACTATCCCTTACCACAACAAACCAAACCATATCATCTTAAAATTACAGAAAAAAGTGTACAAATCATAACAAACTATGCCAGACTCACCTAAATTACTTAGGCTACTCTAAATCATCACCAACTTACCCTTACCACAACAAACTAAACCCAATCATTTTTAAATTACAAAAAAATACTAGTAACCATAGCAAACTATGCCAAACTCACCTAAATTACTTCGGCTACCATAAATCATCACCAACTAACCCTTACCACAACAAACCAAAACATATCATTTTAAAATTACAAAAAAAGGTGTACAAATCATAACAAACTATGCCAGACTCACCTAAATTACTTTGGCTACTCTAAATCATCACCAATTAACCCTTATCACATCAAACTAAACCCAATCACTTTTAAATTACAAAAAAAATGCTAGTAACTATAGCAAACAATGCCAAACTCACCTAAATTACTTCGGCTACCATAAATCATCACCAACGAACATTTACCACAACAAACTAAACCCAATCACTTTTAAATTACAAAAAAATGCTACTAACCATAGCAAACTATGCCAAACTCACCTAAATTACTTCGGCTATCAAAAATCACCCCCAACTACATTTTACAGCAACAAACTAAGCCCAATCACTTTAAAATTACAAAAAAATGCTAAAAATCATAACAAACTATACCAGAATCACCTAAATTACTTCGGCTACCGTAAATCACCCCCAACTATCCCTTAGAACAACAAACCAAACCATGTCATCTTAAACTTACAAAAAAAAGTGTACAAATTATAACAAACTATGCCAGACTCACCTAAATTACTTAGGCTACTCTAAATCATCACCAACTCACCCTTACCACAACAAACTAAACCCAATCATTTTTAAATTACAAAAAAATACTAGCAACCATAGCAAACTATGCCAAACTCACCTAAATTACTTCGGCTACCATAAATCATCACCAACTAACCCTTACCACAACAAACCAAACCATATCATCTTAAAATTACAAAAAATAGTGTACAAATCATAACAAACTATGCAAGACTCACCTAAATTACTGCGGCTACTCTAAATCATCACCAACTAACCCTTACCACAACAAACTAAACCCAATCACTTTTAAATTACAAAAAAATGCTACTAACCATAGCAAACTATGCCAATCTCACCTAAATTACTTCGGCTATCAAAAATCACCCCCAACTACACTTTACAGCAACAAACTAAGCCCAATCACTTTAAAATTACAAAAAAATGCTAAAAATCATAACAAACTATACCAGAATCACCTAAATTACTTCGGCTACCGTAAATCACCCCCAATTATCCCTTACCACAACAAACCAAACCATATCATCTTAAAATTACAAAAAAAGTGTACAAATCATAACAAACTATGCCAGACTCACCTAAATTACTTCGGCTACTCTAAATCATCATCAACTAACCCTTACCACAACAAACTAAACCCAAACATTTTTAAATTACAAAAAAATGCTAGTAACCATAGCAAACTATGCCAAACTCACTTAAATTACATCGGCTACCATAAATCATCACCAACTAACCCTTACCACAACAAACTAAACCCAATCACATTTAAATTACAAAAAAATGCTACTAACCATAGCAAACTATGCCAAACTCACCTAAATTACTTCGGCTATCAAAAATCACCCCCAACTACACTTTACAGCAACAAACTAAGCCCAATCACTTTAAAATTACAAAAAAATGCTAAAAATCATAACAAACTATACCAGAATCACCTAAATTACTTCGGATACCGTAAATCATCCCCAACTATCCCTTACCACAACAAACCAAACCATATCATCTTAAAATTACAAAAAAAAGTGTACAAATCATAACAAACTATGCCAGACTCACCTAAATTACTTCGGCTACTCTAAATCATCACCAACTAACCCTTACCACAACAAACTAAACCCAAACATTTTTAAATTACAAAAAAATGCTAGTAACCATAGCAAACTATGCCAAACTCACTTAAATTACATCGGCTACCATAAATCATCACCAACTAACCCTTACCACAACAAACTAAACCCAATCACTTTTAAGTTACAAAAAAATGCTACTAACCATAGCAAACTATGCCAAAATCACATAAATTACTTCGGCTATCAAAAATCACCCCCAACTACACTTTACAGCAACAAACTAAGCCCAATCACTTTAAAATTACAAAAAAATGATAAAAATCATAACAAACTATACCAGAATCACTTAAATTACTTCGGCTACCGTAAATCACCCCCAACTATCCCTTACCTCAACAAACCAAACCATATCATCTTAGAATTACAAAAAAAAGTGTACAAATCATAACAAACTATGCCAGACTCACCTAAATTACTTCGGCTACTCTAAATCATCACCAACTAACCCTTACCACAACAAACTAAACCCAAACATTTTTAAATTACAAAAAAATACTAGTAACCATAGCAAACTATGCCAAACTCACTTAAATTACATCGGCTACCATAAATCATCACCAACTAACCCTTACCACAACAAACTAAACCCAAACATTTTTAAATTACAAAAAAATGCTAGTAACCATAGCAAACTATGCCAAACTCACTTGAATTACATCGGCTACCATAAATCATCACCAACTAACCCTTACCACAACAAACTAAACCCAATCACTTTTAAATTACAAAAAAAATGCTAGTAACTATAGCAAACTATGCCAAACTCACCTAAATTACTTCGGCTACCATAAATCATCACCAACGAACATTTACCACAACAAACTAAACCCAATCACTTTTAAATTACAAAAAAATGCTACTAACCATAGCAAACTATGCCAAACTCACCTAAATTACTTCGGCTATCAAAAATCACCCCCAACTACATTTTACAGCAACAAACTAAGCCCAATCACTTTAAAATTACAAAAAAATGCTAAAAATCATAACAAACTATACCAGAATCACCTAAATTACTTCGGCTACCGTAAATCACCCCCAACTATCCCTTAGAACAACAAACCAAACCATGTCATCTTAAACTTACAAAAAAAAGTGTACAAATCATAACAAACTATGCCAGACTCACCTAAATTACTTAGGCTACTCTAAATCATCACCAACTCACCCTTACCACAACAAACTAAACCCAATCATTTTTAAATTACAAAAAAATACTAGCAACCATAGCAAACTATGCCAAACTCACCTAAATTACTTCGGCTACCATAAATCATCACCAACTAACCCTTACCACAACAAACCAAACCATATCATCTTAAAATTACAAAAAATAGTGTACAAATCATAACAAACTATGCAAGACTCACCTAAATTACTTCGGCTACTCTAAATCATCACCAACTAACCCTTACCACAACAAACTAAACCCAATCACTTTTAAATTACAAAAAAATGCTACTAACCATAGCAAACTATGCCAATCTCACCTAAATTACTTCGGCTATCAAAAATCACCCCCAACTACACTTTACAGCAACAAACTAAGCCCAATCACTTTAAAATTACAAAAAAATGCTAAAAATCATAACAAACTATACCAGAATCACCTAAATTACTTCGGCTACCGTAAATCACCCCCAATTATCCCTTACCACAACAAACCAAACCATATCATCTTAAAATTACAAAAAAAAGTGTACAAATCATAACAAACTATGCCAGACTCACCTAAATTACTTCGGCTACTCTAAATCATCATCAACTAACCCTTACCACAACAAACTAAACCCAAACATTTTTAAATTACAAAAAAATGCTAGTAACCATAGCAAACTATGCCAAACTCACTTAAATTACATCGGCTACCATAAATCATCACCAACTAACCCTTACCACAACAAACTAAACCCAATCACATTTAAATTACAAAAAAATGCTACTAACCATAGCAAACTATGCCAAACTCACCTAAATTACTTCGGCTATCAAAAATCACCCCCAACTACACTTTACAGCAACAAACTAAGCCCAATCACTTTAAAATTACAAAAAAATGCTAAAAATCATAACAAACTATACCAGAATCACCTAAATTACTTCGGCTACCGTAAATCATCCCCAACTATCCCTTACCACAACAAACCAAACCATATCATCTTAAAATTACAAAAAAAAGTGTACAAATCATAACAAACTATGCCAGACTCACCTAAATTACTTCGGCTACTCTAAATCATCACCAACTAACCCTTACCACAACAAACTAAACCCAAACATTTTTAAATTACAAAAAAATGCTAGTAACCATAGCAAACTATGCCAAACTCACTTAAATTACATCGGCTACCATAAATCATCACCAACTAACCCTTACCACAACAAACTAAACCCAATCACTTTTAAATTACAAAAAAATGCTACTAACCATAGCAAACTATGCCAAAATCACCTAAATTACTTCGGCTATCAAAAATCACCCCCAACTACACTTTACAGCAACAAACTAAGCCCAATCACTTTAAAATTACAAAAAAATGCTAAAAATCATAACAAACTATACCAGAATCACTTAAATTACTTCGGCTACCGTAAATCACCCCCAACTATCCCTTACCTCAACAAACCAAACCATATCATCTTAGAATTACAAAAAAAAGTGTACAAATCATAACAAACTATGCCAGACTCACCTAATTTACTTCGGCTATTCTAAATCATCACCAACTAACCCTTACCACAACAAACTAAACCCAAACATTTTTAAATTACAAAAAAATACTAGTAACCATAGCAAACTATGCCAAACTCACTTAAATTACATCGGCTACCATAAATCATCACCAACTAACCCTTACCACAACAAACTAAACCCAAACATTTTTAAATTACAAAAAAATGCTAGTAACCATAGCAAACTATGCCAAACTCACTTAAATTACATCGGCTACCATAAATCATCACCAACTAACCCTTACCACAACAAACTAAACCCAATCACTTTTAAATTACAAAAAAATGCTACTAACCATAGCAAACTATGCCAAACTCACCTAAATTACTTCGGCAATCAAAAATCACCACCAACTACACTTTACAGCAACAAACTAAGCCCAATCACTTTAAAATTACAAAAAAATGCTAAAAATCGCAACAAACTATACCAGAATCACCTAAATTACTTCGGCTACCGTAAATCACCCCCAATTATCCCTTACCTCAACAAACCAAACCATATCATCTTAAAATTACAAAAAAAAGTGTACAAATCATAACAAACTATGCCAGACTCACCTAAATTACTTCGGCTATTCTAAATCATCACCAACTAACCCTTACCACAACAAACTAAACCCAAACATTTTTAAATTACAAAAAAATACTAGTAACCATAGCAAACTATGCCAAACTCACTTAAATTACATCGGCTACCATAAATCATAACCAACTAACCCTTACCACAACAAACTAAACCCAAACATTTTTAAATTACAACAAAATGCTAGTAACCATAGCAAACTATGCCAAACTCACTTAAATTACATCGGCTACCATAAATCATCACCAACTAACCCTTACCACAACAAACTAAACCCAATCACTTTTAAATTACAAAAAAATGCTACTAACCATAGCAAACTATGCCAAACTCACCTAAATTACTTCGGCAATCAAAAATCACCCCCCCAACTACACTTTACAGCAACAAACTAAGCCCAATCACTTTAAAATTAAAAAAAATGCTAAAAATCGCAACAAACTATACCAGAATCACCTAAATTACTTCGGCTACCGTAAATCACCCCCAACTATCCCTTACCTCAACAAACCAAACCATATCATCTTAAAATTACAAAAAAAAGTGTACAAATCATAACAAACTATGCCAGACTCACCTAAATTACTTCGGCTATTCTAAATCATCACCAACTAACCCTTACCACAACAAACTAAACCCAAACATTTTTAAATTACAAAAAAATACTAGTAACCATAGCAAACTATGCCAAACTCACTTAAATTACATCGGCTACCATAAATCATCACCAACTAACCCTTACCACAAAAAACTAAACCCAATCACTTTTAAATTACAAAAAAATGCTACTAACCATAGCAAACTATGCCAAACTCACCTAAATTATTTAGGCTATCAAAAAGCACCCCCAACTACACTTTACAGCAACAAACTAAGCCCAATCACTTTAAAACTAATAAAAAATGCTAAAAATCATAACAAACTATACCAGAATCACCTAAATTACTTCGGCTACCGTAAATCACCCCCAACTATCCCTTACCACAACAAACCAAACCTTATCATCTTAAAATTACAAAAAAAGGTGTACAAATCATAACAAACTATGCCAGAATCACCTAAATTACTTCGGCTACTCTAAATCATAACCAAGTAAGCCTTACCACAACAAACTAAACCCAATCACTTTTAAATTACAAAAAAATGCTAGTAACCATAGCAAACTATGCCAAACTCACCCAAATTACTTCGGCTACCATAAATCATCACCAACTAACCCTTACCACAACAAACTAAACCCAATCACTTTTAAATGACAAAAAAATGCTACTAACTCTAGCAAACTATGCCAAACTCACCTAAATTACTTCGGCTATCAAAAATCAACCCCAACTACACTTTACAGCAACAAACTAAGCCCAATCACTTTAAAATTACAAAAAAATGCTAAAAATCATAACAAACTATACCAGAATCACCTAAATTACTTCGGCTACCGTAAATCACCCCCAACTATCCCTTACCACAACAAACCAAACCATATCATCTTAAAATTACAAAAAAAGGTGTACAAATCATAACAAACTATGCCAGACTCACCTAAATTACTTAGGCTACTCTAAATCATCACCAACTAACCCTTACCACAACAAACAAAACCCAATCACTTTTAAATTACAAAAAAATGCTAGTAACCATAGCACACTATGCCAAACTCACTTAAATTACTTCGGCTACCATAAATCATCACTAACTAACCCTTACCAAAACAAACTAAACCCAATCACTTTTAAATGACAAAAAAATGCTACTAACTATAGCAAACTATGCCAAACTCACCTAAATTACTTCGGCTATCAAAAATCAACCCCAACTACACTTTACAGCAACAAACTAAGCCCAATCACTTTAAAATTACAAAAAAATGCTAAAAATCATAACAAACTATACCAGAATCACCTAAATTACTTCGGCTACCGTAAATCACCCCCAACTATCCCTTACTACAACAAACCAAACCATATCATATTAAAATTACAAAAAAAGGTTTACAAATCATAACAAACTATGCCAGACTCACCTAAATTACTTCGGCTACTCTAAATCAT
This sequence comes from Eledona agricola, assembly GCA_964023215.1. Taxonomy (NCBI): domain Eukaryota; kingdom Metazoa; phylum Arthropoda; class Insecta; order Coleoptera; family Tenebrionidae; genus Eledona; species Eledona agricola. The sequence goes on along the minus strand of CAXIEJ010000216.1, from coordinate 6,368 downwards.
CACCAACTAACCCTTACCACAACAAACTAAACCCAATCACTTTTAAATTACAAAAAAATTCTAGTAACCATAGCAAACTATGCCAAACTCACCTAAATTACTTCGGCTATCATAAATCATCACCAACTAAACCTTACCACAACAAACTAAACCCAATCACTTTTAAATTACAAAAAAATTCTAGTAACCATAGCAAACTATGCCAAACTCACCTAAATTACTTCGGCTACCATAAATCATCACCAACTAACCCTTACCACAACAAACTAAACCCAATCACTTTTAAATTACAAAAAAATGCTAGTAACCATAGCAAACTATGCCAAACTCACTTAAATTACTTCGGCTACCATAAATCATCACTAACTAACCCTTACCACAACAAACTAAACCCAATCACATTTAAATTACAAAAAAATGCTACTAACCATAGCAAACTATGCCAAACTCACCTAAATTACTTCGGCTACCATAAATCTTCACCAACTAACCCTTACCACAACAAACTAAACCCAATCACTTTTAAATTACAAAAAAATGCTACTAAACATAGCAAACTATGCCAAACTCACCTAAATTACTTCGGCTGCCATAAATCATCACCAACTAACCATTACCACAACAAACTAAACCCAATCACTTTTAAATTGCAAAAAAATTCTAGTAACCATAGCAAACTATGCCAAACTCACCTAAATTACTTCGGCTACCATAAATCATCACCAACTAACCCTTACCACAACAAACTAAACCCAATCACTTTTAAATTACAAAAAAATGCTACCAACCATAGCAAACTATGCCAAACTCACCTAAATTACTTCGGCTATCAAAAATCACCCCCAACTACACTTTACAGTAACAAACTAAGCCCAATCACTTTAAAATTACAAAAAAATGCTAAAAATCATAACAAACTATACCAGAATCACCTAAATTACTTCGGCTACCGTAAATCACCCCCAACTATCCCTTACCACAACAAACCAAACCATATCATTTTAAAATTACAAAAAAAGGTGTACAAATCATAAGAAACTATGCCAGACTCACCTAAATTACTTCGGCTACTCTAAATCATCACCAACTAGCCCTTACCACAACAAACTAAACCCAATCACTTTTAAATTACAAAGAAATTTAAGTAACCATAGCAAACTATGCCAAACTCACCTAAATTACTTCGGCTATTATAAATCACCACCAACTAACCCTTACCACAACAAACTAAACCCAATCACTTTTAAATTACAAAAAAATGCTACTAACCATAGCAAACTATGCCAAACTCACCTAAATTACTTCGGCTACCATAAATCATCACCAACTAACGCTTACCACAACAAAGTAAACCCAATCACTTTTAAATTAAAAAAAAATGCTGCAAACCATAGCAAACTATGCCAAACTCACCTAAATTACTTCGGCTATCAAAAATCACTCCCAACTACACTTTACAGTAACAAACTAAGCCCAATCACTTTAAAATTACAAAAAAATGCTAAAAATCATAACAAACTATACCAGAATCACCTAAATTACTTCGGATACCGTAAATCACCCCCAACTATCCCTTACCACAACAAACCAAACCATATCATCTTAAAATTACAAAAAAAGGTGTACAAATCATAACAAACTATGCCAGACTCACCTAAATTACTTCGGCTACTCTAAATCATCACGAACTAACCCTTACCACAACAAACTAAACCCAATCAATTTTAAATTACAAAAAAATGCTACTAACCATAGCAAACTATGCCAAACTCACCTAAATTACATCGGCTATCAAAAATTACCCCCAACAACACTTTACAGCAACAAACTAAGCCCAATCACTTTAAAATTACAAAAAAATGCTAAAAATCCTAACAAACTATACCAGAATCACCTAAATTACTTCGGCTACCGTAAATCACCCCCAACTATCTCTTACCACAACAAGCCAAACCATATCATATTAAAATTACAAAAAAAGGTTTACAAATCATAACAAACTATGCCAGACTCACCTAAATTACTTCGGCTACTCTAAATCATCACCAACTAACCTTTACCACAACAAACTAAAGCCAATCACTTTTAAATTACAAAAAAATTCTAGTAACCATAGCAAACTAAGCCAAACTCACCTAAATTACTTCGGCTATCATAAATCATCACCAACTAACCCTTACCACAACAAACTAAACCCAATCACTTTTAAATTACAAAAAAATGCTACTAACCATAGCAAACTTTGCCAAACTCACTTAAATTACTTCGGCTACCATAAATCATCACCAACTAACCCTTACCACAACAAACTAAACCTAATCACTTTTAAATTACAAAAAAATGCTAGTAACCATAGCAAACTATGCCAAACTCACCTAAATTACTTCGGCTACCATAAATCATCACCAACTAACCCTTACCACAACAAACTAAACCCAATCACTTTTAAATTACAAAAAAATTCTAGTAACCATAGCAAACTATGCCAAACTCACCTAAATTACTTCGGCTACTATAAATCATCACCAACTAACCCTTACCACAACAAACTAAACCCAATCAATTTTAAATTACAAAAAAATTCTAGTAACCATAGCAAACTATGCCAAACTCACCTAAATTACTTCGGCTACCATAAATCATCACCAACTAACCCTTACCACAACAAACTAAACCCAATCACTTTTAAATTACAAAAAAATGCTACCAACCATAGCAAACTATGCCAAACTCACCTAAATTACTTCGGCTATCAAAAATCACCCCCAACTACACTTTACAGTAACAAACTAAGCCCAATCACTTTAAAATTACAAAAAAATGCTACAAATCATAACAAACTATACCAGAATCACCTAAATTACTTCGGCTACCGTAAATCACCCCCAACTATCCCTTACCACAACAAACCAAACCATATCATTTTAAAATTACAAAAAAAGGTGTACAAATCATAACAAACTATGCCAGACTCACCTAAATTACTTCGGCTACTCTAAATCATCACCAACTAGCCCTTACCACAACAAACTAAACCCAATCACTTTTAAATTACAAAAAAATGCAAGTAACCATAGCAAGCTATGCCAAACTCACCTAAATTACTTCGGCTACTATAAATCATAACCAACTAACCTTTACCACAACAAACTAAACCCAATCACTTTTAAATTACAAAAAAATGCTACTAACCATAGCAAACTATGCCAAACTCACCTAAATTATTTCGGCTATCAAAAAGCACGCCCAACTACACTTTACAGCAACAAACTAAGCCCAATCACTTTAAAACTAAAAAAAAAAGCTAAAAATCAAACAAACTATACCAGAATCACCTAAATTACTTCGGCTACCGTAAATCAACCCCAACTATCCCTTACCACAACAAACTAAACCATATCATCTTAAAATTACAAAAAAAGGTGTACAAATCATAACAAACTATGCCAGACTCACCTAAATTACTTCGGCTACTCTAAATCATCACCAACTAAGCCTTACCACAACAAACTAAACCCAATCACTTTTAAATTACAAAAAAATCCTAGTAACCATAGCAAACTATGCCAAACTCACCCAAATTACTTCGGCTACTATAAATCATCACCAACTAACCCTTACCACAACAAACTAAAACCAATCACTTTTAAATTACAAAAAAATTTTAGTAACCATAGCAAACTATGCCAAACTCACCTAAATTATTTCGGCTATCAAAAAGCACGCCCAACTACACTTTACAGCAACAAACTAAGCCCAATCACTTTAAAACTACAAAAAAATGCTAAAAATCAAACAAACTATACCAGAATCACCTAAATTACTTCGGCTACCGTAAATCACACCCAACTATCCCTTACCACAACAAACCAAACCATATCATCTTAAAATTACAAAATAAGGTGTACAAATCATAACAAACTATGCCAGACTCACCTAAATTACTTCGGCTACTCTAAATCATCACCAACTAACCCTTACCACAACAAACGAAACCCAATCACTTTTAAATTACAAAAAAATGGTAGTAACCATAGCAAACTATGCCAAACTCACCTAAATTACTTCGGCTACCATAAATCATCACCAACTAACCCTTACCACAACAAACTAAACCCAAACAATTTTAAATTACAAAAAAATGCTACTAAGCATAGCAAACTATGCCAAACTCACCTAAATTACTTCGGCTATCAAAAATCACCCCAACTACACTTTACAGCAACAAACTAAGCCCAATCATTTTAAAATTACAAAAAAATGCTAAAAATCATAACAAACTATACCAGAATCACCTAAATTACTTCGGCTACCGTAAATCACCCCCAACTATCTCTTACCACAACAAACCAAACCATATCATCTTAAAATTACAAAAATAGGTGTACAAATCATAACAAACTATTCCAGACTTACCTAAATTACTTCGGCTACTCTAAATCATCACCAACTAACCCTTACCACAACAAACTAAACCCAATCACTTTTAAATTACAAAAAAATGGTAGTAACCATAGCAAACTATGCCAAACTCACCTAAATTACTTCGGCTACCATAAATCATCACCAACTAACCCTTACCACAACAAACTAAACCCAAACAATTTTAAATTACAAAAAAATGCTACTAAGCATAGCAAACTATGCCAAACTCACCTAAATTACTTCGGCTATCAAAAATCACCCCCAACTTCACTTTACAGCAACAAACTAAGCCCAATCACTTTAAAATGACAAAAAAATGCTAAAAATCATAACAAACTCTACCAGAATCACCTAAATTACTTCGGCTACCGTAAATCACCCCCAACTATCCCTTACCACAACAAACCAAACCATATCGTCTTAAAATTACAAAAAAAGGTGTACAAAGCATAACAAACTATGCCAGACTCACCTAAATTACTTCGGCTAAACTAAATCATCACCAACTAACCCTTACCACAACAAACTAAACCCAATCACTTTTAAATTACAAAAAAATGCTAGTAACCATAGCAAACTATGCCAAACTCATCTAAATTACTTCGGCTACCATAAATCATCACCAACTAACCCTTACCACAACAAACTAAACCCAGTCACTTTTAAATTACAAAAAAATGCTACTAACCATAGCAAACTATGCCAAACTCACCTAAATTACTTTGGCTATCAAAAATCACCCCAACTACACTTTACAGCAACAAACTAAGCCCAATCACTTTAAAAATACAAAAAAATGCTAAAGATCATAACAAACCATACCAGAATCACCTAAATTACTTCGGCAAGCGTAAATAACCCCTAACTATCCCTTACCACAACAAACCAAACCATATCATCTTAAAATTACAAAAAAACGTGTACAAATCATAACAAACTATGCCAGATTCACCTAAATTACTTCGGCTACTCTAAATCATCACCAACTAACCCTTACCACAACAAACTAAACCGAATCACTTTTAAATTACAAAAAAATGCTAGTAACCATAGCAAACTATGCCAAACTCAACTAAATTACTTCGGCTACCATAAATCATCACCAACTAACCCTTACCACAACAAAATAATCCCAATCACTTTTAAATTACAAAAAAATGCGACTAACCATAGCAAACTGTGCCAAACTCACCTAAATTACTTCGGCTATCAAAAATCACCCCCAACTACACTTTACAGAAACAAACTAAGCCCAATCATTTTAAAATTACAAAAAAATGCTAAAAATCATAACAAACTATACCAGAATCACCTAAATTACTTCGGCTACCGTAAATCACCCCCAACTATCCCTTACCACAACAAACCAAACCATATCATCTTAAAATTACAAAAAAAGGTGTACAAATCATAAAAAACTATGCCAGACTCACCTAAATTACTTCGGCTACTCTAAATCATCACCAACTAACCCTTACCACATCAAACTAAACCCAATCATTTTTAAATTACAAAAAAATGCTACTAACCATAGCAAACTATGCCAAATTCACCTAAATTATTTCGGCTACCATAAATCATCACCAACTAACCCCTACCACAACAAACTAAACCCAATCACTTTTAAATTACAAAAAAATGCTACTAACCATAGCAAACTATGCCAAACCCACCTAAATTACTTCGGCTACCATAAATCATTACCAACTAACCCTTACCACAAAAAACTAAACCCAATCACTTTTAAATTACAAAAAAATTCTAGTAACCATAGCAAACTATGCCAAACTCACCTAAATTACTTCGGCTACCATAAATCATCACCAACTAACCCTTACCACAACAAACTAAACCCAATCACTTTTAAATTACAAAAAAATGCTACTAACCATAGCAAACTAAGCCAAACTCACCTAAATTACTTCGGCTATCAAAAATCACCC
>CAXIEJ010000215.1:0-80000 GCA_964023215.1 Eledona agricola | reverse complement strand
ACCTAAATTACTTCGGCTATCAAAAATCACCCCCAACTACACTTTACAGCAACAAACTAAGCCCAATCACTTTAAAATTACAAAAAAATGCTAAAAATCATAACAAACTATACCAGAATCACCTAAATTACTTCGGCTACCGTAAATCACCCCCAACTATCCCTTACCACAACAAACCAAACCATATCATTTAAAATTACAAAAAAAGGTGTACAAATCATAACAAACTATGCCAGACTCACCTAAATTACTTCGGCTACTCTAAATCATTACCAACTAACCCTTACCACAACAAACTAAACCCAATCACTTTTAAATTTCAAAAAAATGCTACTAACCATAGCAAACTATGCCAAACTCACCTAAATTACTTCGGATATCAGAAATCACCCCCAACTACACTTTACAGCAACAAAATAAGCTCAATCACTTTAAAATTACAAAAAAATGCTAAAAATCATAACAAACTATACCAGAATCACCTAAATTACTTCGGCTACCGTAAATCACACCCAACTATCCCTTATCACAACAAACCAAACCATATCATCTTAAAATTACACAAAAAGTTGTACAAATCATAACAAACTATGCCAGACTCATCTAAATTACTTCGGCTACTCTAAATCATCACCAACTAACCCTTACCACAACAAACTAAACCCAATCACTTTTAAATTACAAAAAAATGCTAGTAACCATAGCAAACTATGCCAAACTCACCTAAATTACTTCGGCTACCATAAATCATCACCAACTAACCCTTACCACAACAAACTAAACCCAATCACTTTTAAATTACAAAAAAATGCTACTAACCATAGCAAACTATGCCAAACTCACCTAAATTACTTCGGCTATCAAAAATCACCCCCAAGTACACTTTACAGCAACAAACTAAGCCCAATCACTTTAAAATTACAAAAAAATGCTAAAAATCATAACAAACTATACCAGAATTACCTAAATTACTTCGGCTACCGTAAATCACCCCCAACTATCCCTTACCACAACAAACCAAACCATATCAACTTAAAATTACAAAAAAAGGTGTACAAATCATAACAAACTATGCCAGACTCGCCTAAATAACTTCGGCTACTCTAAATCATCACCAACTAACCCTTACCACAACAAACTAAACCCAATCAATTTTAAATTACAAAAAAATGCTACTAACCATAGCAAACTATGCCAAACTCACCTAAATTACTTCGGCTACCATAAATCATCACTAACTAAACCTTACCACAACAAACTAAACCCAATCACTTTTAAATTACAAAAAAATGCTACTAACCATAGCAAACTATGCCAAACTCACCTAAATTACTTCGGCTATCAAAAATCACCCCCAACTACACTTTACAGCCACAAACTAAGCCCAATCACTTTAAAATTACAAAAAAATGCTAAAAATCATAACACACTATACCAGAATTACCTAAATTACTTCGGCTACCGTAAATCACTCCCAACTATCCCTTACCACAACAAACCAAACCATATCATCTTAAAATTACAAAAAAAGGTGTACAAATCATAACAAACTATGCCAGACTCACCTAAATTACTTCGGCTACTATAAATCATCACCAACTAACCCTTACCACAACAAACTAAACCCAATCATTTTTAAATTACAAAAAAATGCTAGTAACCATAGCAAACTATGCCAAACTCACCTAAATTACTTCGGCTACCATAAATCATCACCAACTAACCCTTACCACAACAAACTAAACCCAACTTTAAAATTACAAAAAAATGCTAAAAATCATAACAAACTATACCAGAATCACCTAAATTACTTCGGCTACCGTAAATCACCCCCAACTATCCCTTACCACACCAAACCAAACTATATCATCTTAAAATTACAAAAAAAGGTGAACAAATCATAACAAACTATGCCAGACTCACCTAAATTACTTCGGCTACTCTAAATCATCACCAACTAACCCTTACCACAACAAACTAAACCCAATCACTTTTAAATTACAAAAAAATGCTAGTAACCATAGCAAACTATGCCAAACTCACCTAAATTACTTCGGCTACCATAAATCATCACCAACTAACCCTTACCACAACAAACTAAACCCAATCACTTTTAAATTACAAAAAAATGCTACTAACCATAGCAAACTATGCCAAACTCACCTAAATTACTTCGGCTATCAAAAATCACCCCCAAGTACACTTTACAGCGACAAACTAAGCCCAATCACTTTAAAATTACAAAAAAATGCTAAAAATCATAACAAACTATACCAGAATTACCTAAATTACTTCGGCTACCGTAAATCACCCCCAACTATCCCTTACCACAACAAACCAAACCATATCAACTTAAAATTACAAAAAAAGGTGTACAAATCATAACAAACTATGCCAGACTCGCCTAAATAACTTCGGCTACTCTAAATCATCACCAACTAACCCTTACCACAACAAACTAAACCCAATCAATTTTAAATTACAAAAAAATGCTACTAACCATAGCAAACTATGCCAAACTCACCTAAATTACTTCGGCTACCATAAATCATCACTAACTAAACCTTACCACAACAAACTAAACCCAATCACTTTTAAATTACAAAAAAATGCTACTAACCATAGCAAACTATGCCAAACTTACCTAAATTACTTCGGCTATCAAAAATCACCCCCAACTACACTTTACAGCCACAAACTAAGCCCAATCACTTTAAAATTACAAAAAAATGCTAAAAATCATAACACACTATACCAGAATTACCTAAATTACTTCGGCTACCGTAAATCACTCCCAACTATCCCTTACCACAACAAACCAAACCATATCATCTTAAAATTCCAAAAAAAGGTGTACAAATCATAACAAACTATGCCAGACTCACCTAAATTACTTCGGCTACTATAAATCATCACCAACTAACCCTTACCACAACAAACTAAACCCAATCATTTTTAAATTACAAAAAAATGCTAGTAACCATAGCAAACTATGCCAAACTCACCTAAATTACTTCGGCTACCATAAATCATCACCAACTAACCCTTACCACAACAAACTAAACCCAACTTTAAAATTACAAAAAAATGCTAAAAATCATAACAAACTATACCAGAATCACCTAAATTACTTCGGCTACCGTAAATCACCCCCAACTATCCCTTACCACACCAAACCAAACTATATCATCTTAAAATTACAAAAAAAGGTGTACAAATCACAACAAACTATGCCAGACTCACCTAAATTATTTCGGCTACTCTAAATCATCACCAACTAACCCTTACCACAACAAACTAAACCCAATCACTTTTAAATTACAAAAAAATTCTAGTAACCATAGCAAACTATGCCAAACTCACCTAAATTACTTCGGCTACCATAAATCATCACCAACTAACCCTTACCACAACAAACTAAACCCAATCACTTTTAAATTACAAAAAAATGCTACTAACCATAGCAAACTATGCCAAACTCACCTAAATTACTTCGGCTATCAAAAATCACCCCCAAGTACACTTTACAGCAACAAACTAAGCCCAATAACTTTAAAATTACAAAAAAATGCTAAAAATCATAACAAACTATACCAGAATTACCTAAATTACTTCGGCTACCGTAAATCACCCCCAACTATCCCTTACCACAACAAACCAAACCATATCATCTTAAAATTACAAAAAAGGTGTACAAATCATAACAAACTATGCCAGACTCACCTAAATTACTTCGGCTACTTTAAATCATCACCAACTAACCCTTACCACAACAAACTAAACCCAATCACTTTTAAATTACAAAAAAATGCTAGTAACCATAGCAAACTATGCCAAACTCATTTAAATTACTTCGGCTACCATAAATCATCACCAACTAACCCTTACCACAACAAACTAAACCCAATCACTTTAAATTACAAAAAAATGCTACTAACCATAGCAACCTATGCCAAACTCACCTAAATTACTTCGGCTATAAAATATCACCCCCAACTACACTTTACAGCAACAAACTAAGCCCAATAACTTTAAAATTACAAAAAAATGCTAAAAATCTTAACAAACTATACCAGAATCACCTAAATTACTTCGGCTACCATAAATCACCCCCAACTATCCCTTACCACAACAAACCAAACCATATCATCTTAAAATAAAAAAAAGGTGTACAAATCATAAGAAACTATGCCAGACTCACCTAAATTACTTCGGCTACTCTAAATCATCACCATCTAACCCTTACCACAACAAACTAAACCCAATCACTTTTAAATTACAAAAAAATGCTACTAACCATAGCAAACTATGCCAAACTCACCTAAATTACTTCGGCTATCAAAAATCACCCCCAACTACACTTTACAGCAACAAACTAAGCCCATTCACTTTAAAATTACAAAAAAATGCTAAAAATCATAACAAACTATACCAGAATCACCTAAATTACATCGGCTACCGTAAATCACCCCCAACTATCCCTTTCCACAACAAACCAAACCATCTCATCTTAAAATTCCAAAAAAAGGTGTACAAATCATAACAATCTATGCCAGATTCACCTAAATTACTTCGGCTACTCTAAATCATCACCAACTAACCCTTACCACAACAAACTAAACCCAATAACTTTTAAATTACAAAAAAATGCTAGTAACCATAGCAAACTATGCCAAACTCACCTAAATTACTTCGGCTATCAAAAATCATCCCCAACTACACTTTACAGCAATTAACTAAGCCCAATCACTTTAAAATTACAAAAAAATGCTAAAAATCATAACAAACTATACCAGAATCACCTAAATTACTTCGGCTACCGTAAATCACCCCCAACTATCCCTTACCACAACAAACCAAACCATATCATCTTAAAATTACAAAAAAAGGTGTACAAATCATAACAAACTATGCCAGACTCACCTAAATTACTTCGGCTACCGTAAATCAACCCAACTATCCCTTACCACAACAAACCAAACCATATCATCTTAAAATTACAAAGAAAGGTGTACAAATCATAAGAAACTATGCCAGACACACCTAATTTACTTCGGCTACTCTAAATCATCACCAACTAACCCTTACCACAGCAAACTAAACCCAATCACTTTTAAATTACAAAAAAATGCTACTAACCATAGCAAACTATGCCAGACTCACCTAAATTACTTCGGCTACTCTAAATCATCACCAACTAATCCTTACCACAACAAACTAAACCCAATCACTTTTAAATTACAAAAAAATGCTACTAACCATAGCAAACTATGCCAAACTCACCTAAATTACTTCGGATATCAAAAATCACCCCCAACTACACTTTACAGCAACAAACTAAGCCCAATCACTTTAAAATTACAAAAAAATGCTAAAAATCATAACAAACTATACCAGAATCACCTAAATTACTTCGGCTACCGTAGATCACCCCCAACTATCTCTTACCACAACAAACCAAACCATATCATCTTAAAATTACAAAAAAAGGTATTCAAATCATAACAAACTTTGCCAGACTCACCTAAATTACTTCTGCTACTCTAAATCATCACCAACTAACCCTTACCACAACGAACTAAACCCAATCACTTTTAAATTACAAAAAAATGCTACTAACCATAGTAAACTATGCCAAACTCTCCTAAATTACTTCGGCTACCATAAATCATCACCAACTAACCCTTACCACAACAAACTAAACCCAATCACTTTTAAATTACAAAAAAATGCTACTAACCATAGCAAACTATGCCAAACTCACCTAAATTACTTCGGCTATCAAAAATCACCCCCAACTACACTTTACAGCAACAAACTAAGCCCAATCACTTTAAAATTACAAAAAAATGCTGAAAATCATAACAAATTATACCAGAATCACCTAAATTACTTCGGCTACCGTTAATCGCCCCCAACTATCCCTTACCACAACAAACCAAACCATATCATCTTAAAATTACAAAAAAATGTGTACAAATCATAACAAACTATGCCAGACTCACCTAAATTACTTCGGCTACTCTAAATCATCACCAACTAACCCTTACCACAACAAACTAAACCCAATCACTTTTAAATTACAAAAAAATGCTACTAACCATAGCAAACTATGCCAAACTCACCTAAATTACTTCGGCTATCAAAAATCACCCCCAACTACACTTTACAGCAACAAACTAAGCCCAATCACTTTAAAATTACAAAAAAATGCTAAAAATCATAACAAACTATACCAGAATCACCTAAATTACTTCGGCTACCGTAAATCACCCCCAACAATCCCTTACCACAACAAACCAAACCATATCATCTTAAAATTACAAAAAAAGGTGTACAAATCATAACAAACTATGCCAGACTCACCTAAATTACTTCGGCTACCCTAAATCATTACCAACTAACCCTTACCACAACAAACTAAACCCAATCACTTTTAAATTACAAAAAAATGCTACTAACCATAGCAAACTATGCCAAACTCACCTAAATTACTTCGGCTATCAAAAATCATCCCCAACTACACTTTACGGCAATTAACTAAGCCCAATCACTTTAAAATTACAAAAAAATGCTAAAAATCATAACAAACTATACCAGAATCACCTAAATTACTTCGGCTACCGTAAATCACCCCCAACTATCCCTTACCACAACAAACCAAACCATAACATCTTAAAATTACAAAAAAGGTGTACAAATCATAACAAACTATGCCAGACTCACCTAAATTACTTCGGCTACTCTAAATCATCACCAACTAACCCTTACCACAACAAACTAAACCCAATAACTTTTAAATTACAAAAAAATGCTACTAACCATAGCAAACTATGCCAAACTCACCTAAATTACTTCGGCTACCATAAATCATCACCAACTAACCCTTACCACAACAAGCTAAACCCAATCACTTTTAAATTACAAAAAAATGCTACTAACCATAGCAAACTATGCCAAACTCACCTAAATTACTTTGGCTATCAAAAATCACCCCCAACTACACTTTACAGCAACAAACTAAGCCCAATCAATTTACAATTACAAAAAAATGCTAAAAATCATAACAAACTAAACCAGAATCACCTAAATTACTTCGGCTACCGTAAATCACCCCCAACTATCCCTTACCACAACAAACCAAACCATATCATCTTAAAATTACAAAAAAAGGTGTACAAATCATAACAAACTATGCCAGACTCACCTAAATTACTTCGGCTACCGTAAATCAACCCAACTATCCCTTACCACAACAAACCAAACCATATCATCTTAAAATTACAAAGAAAGGTGTACAAATCATAACAAACTATGCCAGACAGACCTAATTTACTTCGGCTACTCTAAATCATCACCAACTAACCCTTACCACAGCAAACTAAACCCAATCACTTTTAAATTACAAAAAAATGCTACTAACCATAGCAAACTATGCCAGACCCACCTAAATTACTTCGGCTACTCTAAATCATCACCAACTAACCCTTACCACAACAAACTAAACCCAATCACTTTTAAATTTCAAAAAAATGCTACTAACCATAGCAAACTATGCCAATCTCACCTAAATTACTTCGGCAACCATAAATCATCACCAACTAACTCTTACCACAACAAACTAAACCCAATCACTTTTAAATTACAAAAAAATGCTACTAACCATAGCAAACTATGCCAAACTCACCTAAATTACTTCGGCTATCAAAAATCAACCCCAACTACACTTTACAGCAACAAACTAAGCCCAATCACTTTAAAATTACAAAAAAATGCTAAAAATCATAACAAACTATACCAGAATCACCTAAATTACTTCGGCTACCGTAAATCACCCCCAACTATCTCTTACCACAACAAACCAAACCATATCATCTTAAAATTACAAAAAAAGGTATACAAATCATAACAAACTATGCCAGACTCAACTAAATTACTTCGGCTACTCTAAATCATCACCAACTAACCCTTACCACCACGAACTAAACCCAATCACTTTTAAATTACAAAAAAATGCTACTAACCATAGTAAACTATGCCAAACTCACCTAAATTACTTCGGCTACCATAAATCATCACCAACTAACCCTTACCACAACAAACTAAACCCTATGACTTTTAAATTACAAAAAAATGCTACTAACCATAGCAAACTATGCCAAACTCACCTAAATTACTTCGGCTATCAAAAATCACCCCCAACTACACTTAACAGCAACAAACTAAGCCCAATCACTTTAAAATTACAAAAAATGCTGAAAATCATAACAAACTATACCAGAATCACCTAAATTACTTCGGCTACCGCTAATCACCCCCAACTATCCCTTACCACAGCAAACCAAACCATATCATCTTAAAATTACAAAAAAAGGTGTACAAATCATAACAAACCATGCCAGACTCACCTAAATTACTTCGGCTACTCTAAATCATCAGCAACTAACCCTTACCACAACAAACTAAACCCAATCACTTTTAAATTACAAAAAAATGCTACTAACCATAGCAAACTATGCCAAATTTACCTAAATTACTTCGGCTATCAAAAATCACACCCAACTACACTTTACAGCAACAAACTAAGCCCAATCACTTTAAAATTACAAAAAAATGCTAAAAATCGTAACAAACTATACCAGAATCACCTAAATTACTTCGGCTACCGTAAATCACCCCCAACTATCCTTTACCACAAAAACCAAACCATATCATCTTAAAATTACGAAAAAAGGTGTACAAATCATAACAAACTATGCCAGACTCACCTAAATTACTTCGGCTACTCTAAATCATCACCAACTAACTTTTACCACAACAAACTAAACCCAATCACTTTTAAATTACAAAAAAATGCTACTAACCATAGCAAACTATGCCAAACTCACCTAAATTACTTCGGCTATCAAAAATCACCCCCAACTACACTTTACAGCAACAAACTAAGCCCAATCACTTTAAAATTACAAAAAAATGCTGAAAATCATAACAAATTATACCAGAATCACCTAAATTACATCGGCTACCGTTAATCGCCCCCAACTATCCCTTACCACAACAAACCAAACCATATCATCTTAAAATTACAAAAAAATGTGTACAAATCATAACAAACTATGCCAGACTCACCTAAATTACTTCGGCTACTCTAAATCATCACCAACTAACCCTTACCACAACAAACTAAACCCAATCACTTTTAAATTACAAAAAAATGCTACTAACCATAGCAAACTATGCCAAACTCACCTAAATTACTTCGGCTATCAAAAATCACCCCCAACTACACTTTACAGCAACAAACTAAGCCCAATCACTTTAAAATTACAAAAAAATGCTAAAAATCATAACAAACTATACCAGAATCACCTAAATTACTTCGGCTACCGTAAATCACCCCCAACAATCCCTTACCACAACAAACCAAACCATATCATCTTAAAATTACAAAAAAAGGTGTACAAATCATAACAAACTATGCCAGACTCACCTAAATTACTTCGGCTACCCTAAATCATTACCAACTAACCCTTACCACAACAAACTAAACCCAATCACTTTTAAATTACAAAAAAATGCTACTAACCATAGCAAACTATGCCAAACTCACCTAAATTACTTCGGCTATCAAAAATCATCCCCAACTACACTTTACAGCAATTAACTAAGCCCAATCACTTTAAAATTACAAAAAAATGCTAAAAATCATAACAAACTATACCAGAATCACCTAAATTACTTCGGCTACCGTAAATCACCCCCAACTATCCCTTACCACAACAAGCCAAACCATAACATCTTAAAATTACAAAAAAAGGTGTACAAATCATAACAAACTATGCCAGACTCACCTAAATTACTTCGGCTACTCTAAATCATCACCAACTAACCCTTACCACAACAAACTAAACTCAATAACTTTTAAATTACAAAAAAATGCTACTAACCATAGCAAACTATGCCAAACTCACCTAAATTACTTCGGCTACCATAAATCATCACCAACTAACCCTTACCACAACAAGCTAAACCCAATCACTTTTAAATTACAAAAAAATGCTACTAACCATAGTAAACTTTGCCAAACTCACCTAAATTACTTCGGCTACCATAAATCATCACCAACTAACCCTTACCACAACAAACTAAACCCTATGACTTTTAAATTACAAAAAAATGCTACTAACCATAGCAAACTATGCCAAACTCACCTAAATTACTTCGGCTATCAAAAATCACCCCCAACTACACTTTACAGCAACAAACTAAGCCCAATCACTTTAAAATTACAAAAAATGCTGAAAATCATAACAAACTATACCAGAATCACCTAAATTACTTCGGCTACCGCTAATCACCCCCAACTATCCCTTACCACAACAAACCAAACCATATCATCTTAAAATTACAAAAAAAGGTGTACAAATCATAACAAACCATGCCAGACTCACCTAAATTACTTCGGCTACTCTAAATCATCAGCAACTAACCCTTACCACAACAAACTAAACCCAATCACTTTTAAATTACAAAAAAATGCTACTAACCATAGCAAACTATGCCAAATTCACCTAAATTACGTCGGCTATCAAAAATCACCCCCAACTACACTTTACAGCAACAAACTAAGCCCAATCACTTTAAAATTACAAAAAAATGCTAAAAATCGTAACAAACTATACCAGAATCACCTAAATTACTTCGGCTACCGTAAATCACCCCCAACTATCCTTTACCACAACAAACCAAACCATATCATCTTAAAATTACGAAAAAAGGTGTACAAATCATAACAAACTATGCCAGACTCACCTAAATTACTTCGGCTACTCTAAATCATCACCAACTAACTTTTACCACAACAAACTAAACCCAATCACTTTTAAATTACAAAAAAATGCTACTAACCATAGCAAACTATGCCAAACTCACCTATATTACTTCGGCTACCATAAATCATCACCAACTAACGCTTACCACAACAAGCTAAACCCAATCACTTTTAAATTACAAAAAAATGCTACTAACCATAGCAAACTATGCCAAACTCACCTTAATTACTTTGGCTATCAAAAATCACCCCCAACTACACTTTACAGCAACAAACTAAGCCCAATCACTTTAAAATTACAAAAAAATGCTAAAAATCATAACAAACTATACCAGAATCACCTAAATTACTTCGGCTACCGTAAATCACCCCCAACTATCTCTTACCACAACAAACCAAACCATATCATCTTAAAATTACAAAAAAAGGTGTACAAATCATAACAAACTATGCCAGACTCACCTAAATTACTTCGGCTACTCTAAATCATCACCAACTAACCCTTACCACAACAAACTAAACCTAATCACTTTTAAATTACAAAAAAAATGCTACTAACCATAGCAAACTATGCCAAACTCACCTAAATTACTTCGGCTACCATAAATCATCACCAACTAACCCTTACCACAACAAACTAAACACAATCACTTTTAAATTACAAAAAAATGCTACTAACCATAGCAAACTATGCCAAACTCACCTAAATTACTTCGGCTATTAAAAATTACCCCCAACTACACTTTACAGCAACAAACTAAGCCCAATCACTTTAAAATTACATAAAAATGCTAAAAATCATAACAAACTATATCAGAATCACCTAAATTACTTCGGCTACCGTAAATCACCCCCACCTATCTCTTACCACAACAAACCAAACCATATCATTTTAAAATTACTAAAAAAGGTGTACAAATCATAACAAACTATGCCAGACTCACCTAAATTACTTCGGCTACTCTTAATCATCACCAACTAACCCTTACCACAACAAACTAAACCCAATCACTTTTAAATTACAAAAAAATGCTACTTACCATAGCAAACTATGCCAAACTCACCTAAATTAATTCGGCTACCATAAATCATCACCAACTAACCATTACCACAACAAACTAAACCCAATCACTTTTAAATTACAAAAAAATGCTACTAACCATAGCAAACTATGCCAAACTCATCTAAATTACTTCGGCTATCAAAAATCACCCCCAACTACACTTTACAGCAACAAACTAAGCCCAATCACTTTAAAATTACAAAAAAATGCTAAAAATCATAACAAACTATACCAGAATCACCTAAATTACTTCGGCTACCGTAAATCACTCCCAACTATCCCTTACCACAACAAACCAAACCATATTATCTTAAAATTACAAAAAAAGGTGTACAAATCATAACAAACTATGCCAGACTCACCTAAATTACTTCGGCTACTCTAAATCATCACCAACTAACCCTTACCACAACAAACTAAACCCAATCACTTTTAAATTACAAAAAAATGCTACTAACCATAGCAAACTATGCCAAACTCACCTAAATTACTTCGGCTATCAAAAATCACCCCCAACTACACTTTACAGCAACAAACTAAGCACAATCACTTTAAAATTACAAAAAAATGCTGAAAATCATAACAAACTATACCAGAATCACCTAAATTACTTCGGCTACCGTTAATCACCCCCAACTATCCCTTACCACAACAAACCAAACCATATCATCTTAAAATTACAAAAAAAGGTGTACAAATCATAACAAACTATGCCAGACTCACCTAAATTACTTCGGCTACTCTAAATCATCACCAACTAACCCTTACCACAACAAACTAAACCCAATAACTTTTAAATTACAAAAAAATGCTACTAACCATAGCAAACTATGCCAAACTCACCTAAATTACTTCGGCTACCATAAATCATCACCAACTAACCCTTACCACAACAAGCTAAACCCAATCACTTTTAAATTACAAAAAAATGCTACTAACCATAGCAAACTATGCCAAACTCACCTAAATTACTTTGGCTATCAAAAATCACCCCCAACTACACTTTACAGCAACAAATTAAGCCCAATCAATTTACAATTACAAAAAAATGCTAAAAATCATAACAAACTAAACCAGAATCACCTAAATTACTTCGGCTACCGTAAATCACCCCCAACTATCCCTTACCACAACAAACCAAACCATATCATCTTAAAATTACAAAAAAAGGTGTACAAATCATAACAAACTATGCCAGACTCACCTAAATTACTTTGGCTACCGTAAATCAACCCAACTATCCCTTACCACAACAAACCAAACCATATCATCTTAAAATTACAAAGAAAGGTGTACAAATCATAACAAACTATGCCAGACACACCTAATTTACTTCGGCTACTCTAAATCATCACCAACTAACCCTTACCACAGCAAACTAAACCCAATCACTTTTAAATTACAAAAAAATGCTACTAACCATAGCAAACTATGCCAGACCCACCTAAATTACTTCGGCTACTCTAAATCATCACCAACTAACCCTTACCACAACAAACTAAACCCAATCACTTTTAAATTTCAAAAAAATGCTACTAACCATAGCAAACTATGCCAATCTCACCTAAATTACTTCGGCAACCATAAATCATCACCAACTAACTCTTACCACAACAAACTAAACCCAATCACTTTTAAATTACAAAAAAATGCTACTAACCATAGCAAACTATGCCAAACTCACCTAAATTACTTCGGCTATCAAAAATCACCCCCAACTACACTTTACAGCAACAAACTAAGCCCAATCACTTTAAAATTACAAAAAAATGCTAAAAATCATAACAAACTATACCAGAATCACCTAAATTACTTCGGCTACCGTAAATCACCCCCAACTATCTCTTACCACAACAAACCAAACCATATCATCTTAAAATTACAAAAAAAGGTATACAAATCATAACAAACTATGCCAGACTCAACTAAATTACTTCGGCTACTCTAAATCATCACCAACTAACCCTTACCACCACGAACTAAACCCAATCACTTTTAAATTACAAAAAAATGCTACTAACCATAGTAAACTTTGCCAAACTCACCTAAATTACTTCGGCTACCATAAATCATCACCAACTAACCCTTACCACAACAAACTAAACCCTATGACTTTTAAATTACAAAAAAATGCTACTAACCATAGCAAACTATGCCAAACTCACCTAAATTACTTCGGCTATCAAAAATCACCCCCAACTACACTTTACAGCAACAAACTAAGCCCAATCACTTTAAAATTACAAAAAATGCTGAAAATCATAACAAACTATACCAGAATCACCTAAATTACTTCGGCTACCGCTAATCACCCCCAACTATCCCTTACCACAACAAACCAAACCATATCATCTTAAAATTACAAAAAAAGGTGTACAAATCATAACAAACCATGCCAGACTCACCTAAATTACTTCGGCTACTCTAAATCATCAGCAACTAACCCTTACCACAACAAACTAAACCCAATCACTTTTAAATTACAAAAAAATGCTACTAACCATAGCAAACTATGCCAAATTCACCTAAATTACTTCGGCTATCAAAAATCACCCCCAACTACACTTTACAGCAACAAACTAAGCCCAATCACTTTAAAATTACAAAAAAATGCTAAAAATCGTAACAAACTATACCAGAATCACCTAAATTACTTCGGCTACCGTAAATCACCCCCAACTATCCTTTACCACAACAAACCAAACCATATCATCTTAAAATTACGAAAAAAGGTGTACAAATCATAACAAACTATGCCAGACTCACCTAAATTACTTCGGCTACTCTAAATCATCACCAACTAACTTTTACCACAACAAACTAAACCCAATCACTTTTAAATTACAAAAAAATGCTACTAACCATAGCAAACTATGCCAAACTCACCTATATTACTTCGGCTACCATAAATCATCACCAACTAACGCTTACCACAACAAGCTAAACCCAATCACTTTTAAATTACAAAAAAATGCTACTAACCATAGCAAACTATGCCAAACTCACCTTAATTACTTTGGCTATCAAAAATCACCCCCAACTACACTTTACAGCAACAAACTAAGCCCAATCACTTTAAAATTACAAAAAAATGCTAAAAATCATAACAAACTATACCAGAATCACCTAAATTACTTCGGCTACCGTAAATCACCCCCAACTATCTCTTACCACAACAAACCAAACCATATCATCTTAAAATTACAAAAAAAGGTGTACAAATCATAACAAACTATGCCAGACTCACCTAAATTACTTCGGCTACTCTAAATCATCACCAACTAACCCTTACCACAACAAACTAAACCTAATCACTTTTAAATTACAAAAAAAATGCTACTAACCATAGCAAACTGTGCCAAACTCACCTAAATTACTTCGGCTACCATAAATCATCACCAACTAACCCTTACCACAACAAACTAAACACAATCACTTTTAAATTACAAAAAAATGCTACTAACCATAGCAAACTATGCCAAACTCACCTAAATTACTTCGGCTATTAAAAATTACCCCCAACTACACTTTACAGCAACAAACTAAGCCCAATCACTTTAAAATTACATAAAAATGCTAAAAATCATAACAAACTATATCAGAATCACCTAAATTACTTCGGCTACCGTAAATCACCCCCAACTATCTCTTACCACAACAAACCAAACCATATCATTTTAAAATTACTAAAAAAGGTGTACAAATCATAACAAACTATGCCAGACTCACCTAAATTACTTCGGCTACTCTTAATCATCACCAACTAACCCTTACCACAACAAACTAAACACAATCACTTTTAAATTACAAAAAAATGCTACTAACCATAGCAAACTATGCCAAACTCACCTAAATTACTTCGGCTATTAAAAATTACCCCCAACTACACTTTACAGCAACAAACTAAGCCCAATCACTTTAAAATTACATAAAAATGCTAAAAATCATAACAAACTATATCAGAATCACCTAAATTACTTCGGCTACCGTAAATCACCCCCAACTATCTCTTACCACAACAAACCAAACCATATCATTTTAAAATTACTAAAAAAGGTGTACAAATCATAACAAACTATGCCAGACTCACCTAAATTACTTCGGCTACTCTTAATCATCACCAACTAACCCTTACCACAACAAACTAAACCCAATCACTTTTAAATTACAAAAAAATGCTACTTACCATAGCAAACTATGCCAAACTCACCTAAATTACTTCGGCTACCATAAATCATCACCAACTAACCCTTACCACAACAAACTAAACACAATCACTTTTAAATTACAAAAAAAATGCTACTAACCATAGCAAACTATGCCAAACTCACCTAAATTACTTCGGCTACCATAAATCATCACCAACTAACCCTTACCACAACAAACTAAACACAATCACTTTTAAATTACAAAAAAATGCTACTAACCATAGCAAACTATGCCAAACTCACCTAAATTACTTCGGCTATTAAAAATCACCCCCAACTACACTTTACAGCAACAAACTAAGCCCAATCACTTTAAAATTACATAAAAATGCTAAAAATCATAACAAACTATATCAGAATCACCTAAATTACTTCGGCTACCGTAAATCACCCCCAACTATCTCTTACCACAACAAACCAAACCATATCATTTTAAAATTACTAAAAAAGGTGTACAAATCATAACAAACTATGCCAGACTCACCTAAATTACTTCGGCTACTCTTAATCATCACCAACTAACCCTTACCACAACAAACTAAACCCAATCACTTTTAAATTACAAAAAAATGCTACTTACCATAGCAAACTATGCCAAACTCACCTAAATTAATTCGGCTACCATAAATCATCACCAACTAACCATTACCACAACAAACTAAACCCAATCACTTTTAAATTACAAAAAAATGCTACTAACCATAGCAAACTATGCCAAACTCATCTAAATTACTTCGGCTATCAAAAATCACCCCCAACTACACTTTACAGCAACAAACTAAGCCCAATCACTTTAAAATTACAAAAAAATGCTAAAAATCATAACAAACTATACCAGAATCACCTAAATTACTTCGGCTACCGTAAATCACTCCCAACTATCCCTTACCACAACAAACCAAACCATATCATCTTAAAATTACAAAAAAAGGTGTACAAATCATAACAAACTATGCCAGACTCACCTAAATTACTTCGGCTACTCTAAATCATCACCAACTAACCCTTACCACAACAAACTAAACCCAATCACTTTTAAATTACAAAAAAATGCTACTAACCATAGCAAACTATGCCAAACTCACCTAAATTACTTCGGCTATAAAAAATCACCCCCAACTACACTTTACAGCAACAAACTAAGTTCAATCACTTTAAAATTACAAAAAATGCTAAAAATCATAACAAACTATACCAGAATCACCTAAATTACATCGGCTACCGTAAATCACCCCCAACTATCCTTTTCCACAACAAACCAAACCATATCATCTTAAAATTACAAAAAAAGGTGTACAAATCATCACAAACTATGCCAGACTCACCTAAATTACTTCGGCTACCCTAAATCATCACCAACTAACCCTTAGCACAACAAACTAAACCCAATCACTTTTAAATTACAAAAAAATGCTAGTAGCCATAGCAAACTATGCCAAACTCACCTAAATTACTTCAGCTACCATAAATCATCACCAACTAACCCTTACCACAACAAACTAAACCCAATCACTTTTAAATTACCAAAAAATGCTACTAACCATAGCAAACTATGCCAAACTCACCTAAATTACTTCGGCTATCACAAATCACCCCCAACTACACTTTACAGCAACAAACTAAGCCCAATCACTTTAAAATTACAAAAAAATGCTAAAAATCATAACAAACTATACCAGAATCACCTAAATTACATCGGCTACCGTAAATCACCCCCAACTATCCCTTTCCACAACAAACCAAACCATCTCATCTTAAAATTACAAAAAAGGTGTACAAATCATAACAATCTATGCCAGACTCGGCTACTTCGGCTACTCTAAATCATCACCTACTAACCCTTACCACAACAAACTAAACCCAATCACTTTTAAATTACAAAAAAATGCTAGTAACCATGGCAAACTATGCCAAGCTCACCTAAATTACTTCGGCTACCATAAATCATCACCAACTAAATCTTACCACAACAAACTAAACCCAATCAATTTTAAATTACAAAAAAATGCTACTAACCATAGCAAACTATGCCAAACTCACCTAAATTACTTCGGCTATCAAAAATCATCCCCAACTACACTTTAGAGCAACAAACTAAGCCCCATCGCTTTAAAATTACAAAAAAATGCTAAAAATCATAACAAACTATACCAGAATCACCTAAATTACTTCGGCTACCGTAAATCACCCCCAACTATCCCTTACCACAACAAACCAAACCATATCATCTTAAAATTACAAAAAAAGGTGTACAAATCATAACAAACTATGCCAGACTCACCTAAATTACTTCGGCTACTCTAAATCATCACCAACTAACCCTTACCACAACAAACTAAACCCAATCACTTTTAAATTACAAAAAAATGCTACTAACCATAGCAAACTATGCCAAACTCACCTAAATTACTTCGGCTACCAAAAATCATCACCAACTAACCCTTACCACAACAAACTAAACCCAATCACTTTTAAATTACAAAAAAATGCTACTAACCATTGCAAACTATGCCAAACTCACCTAAATTACTTCGGCTATCAAAAGTCACCCCCAACTACACTTTACAGCAACAAACTAAGCCCAATCACTTTAAAATTACAAAAAAATGCTATAAACCATAACAAACTATACCAGAATCACCTAAATTACTTCGGCTACCGTAAATCACCCCCAACTATCCCTTACCACAACAAACCCAACCATATCATCTTAAAATTACAAAAAAAGGTGTACAAATCATAACAAACTATGCCAGACTCACCTAAATTACTTCGGCTACTCTAAATCATCACCAACTAACCCTTACCACAACAAACTAAACCCAATCACTTTTAAATTATAAAAAAATGCTACTAACCATAGCAAACTATGCCAAACTCACCTAAATTACTTCGGCTACCATAAATCATCACCAACTAACCCTTACCACAACAAACTTAACCCAATCACTTTTAAATTACAAAAAAATGCTACTAACCATAGCAAACTATACCAAACTTACCTAAATTACTTCGGCTATCAAAAATCACCCCCAACTACAGTTTACAGCAACAAACTAAGCCCAATCACTTTAAAATTACAAACAAATGCTGAAAATCATAACAAACTATACCAGAATCACCTAAATTACTTCGGCTACCGTAAATCACCCCCAACTATCCCTTACCACAACAAACCAAACCATATCATCTTAAAATTACAAAAAAAGGTGTACAAATCATAACAAACTATACCAGACTCACCTAAATTACTTCGGCTACCGTAAATCAACCCAACTATCCCCTACCACAACAAACCAAACCATATCATCTTAAAATTACAAAGAAAGGTGTACAAATCATAACAAATTATGCCAGACACACCTAATTTACTTCGGCTACTCTAAATCATCACCAACTAACCCTTACCACAGCAAACTAAACCCAATCACTTTTAAATTACAAAAAAATGCTACTAACCATAGCAAACTATGCCAGACTCACCTAAATTACTTCGGCTACTCTAAATCATCACCAACTTACCCTTACCACAACAAACTAAACCCAATCACTTTTAAATTACAAAAAAATGCTACTAACCATAGCAAACTATGCCAAAGTCACCTAAATTACTTCGGCTACCATAAATCATCACCAACTAAACCTTACCACAACAGACTAAACCCAATCACTTTTAAATTACCAAAAAATGCTACTAACCATAGCAAACTATGCCAAACTCACCTAAATTAGTTCGGCTATCAAAAATCACCCCCAACTACACTTTACAGCAACAAACTAAGCCCAATCACTTTAAAATTGCAAAAAAATGCTAAAAATCATAACAAACTATACCAGAATCACCTAAATTACTTTGGCTACCGTAAATCATCCCCAACTATCTCTTACCACAACAAACCAAACCATATCATCTTAAAATTACAAAAAAAGGTGTACAAATCATAACAAACTATGCCAGACTCACCTAAATTACTTCGGCTACTCTAAATCATCACCAACTAACCCTTATCACAACAAACTAAACCCAATCACATTTAATTTACAAAAAAATGCTACTAACCATAGCAAACTATGCCAAACTCACCTAAATTACTTCGGCTATCAAAAATCACCCCCAACTACACTTTACAGCAACAAACTAAGCCCAATCACTATAAAATTACAAAAAATGCTAAAAATCATAACAAACTTACAAAAAAAGGTGTACAAATCATAACAAACTATGCCAGACTCACCTAAATTACTTCGGCTACTCTAAATCATCACCAACTAACCCTTACCACAACAAACTAAACCCAATCACTTTTAAATTATAAAAAAATGCTACTAACCATAGCAAACTATGCCAAACTCACCTAAATTACTTCGGCTACCATAAATCATCACCAACTAACCCTTACCACAACAAACTTAACCCAATCACTTTTAAATTACAAAAAAATGCTACTAACCATAGCAAACTATGCCAAACTCACCTAAATTACTTCGGCTATCAAAAATCACCCCCAACTACACTTTACAGCAACAAACTAAGCCCAATCACTTTAAAATTACAAACAAATGCTGAAAATCATAACAAACTATACCAGAATCACCTAAATTACTTCGGCTACCGTAAATCACCCCCAACTATCCCTTACCACAACAAACCAAACCATATCATCTTAAAATTACAAAAAAGGTGTACAAATCATAACAAACTATACCAGACTCACCTAAATTACTTCGGCTACCGTAAATCAACCCAACTATCCCCTACTACAACAAACCAAACCATATCATCTTAAAATTACAAAGAAAGGTGTACAAATCATAACAAATTATGCCAGACACACCTAATTTACTTCGGCTACCGTAAATCAACCCAACTATCCCCTACCACAACAAACCAAACCATATCATCTTAAAATTACAAAGAAAGGTGTACAAATCATAACAAATTATGCCAGACACACCTAATTTACTTCGGCTACTCTAAATCATCACCAACTAACCCTTACCACAGCAAACTAAACCCAATCACTTTTAAATTACAAAAAAATGCTACTAACCATAGCAAACTATGCCAGACTCACCTAAATTACTTCGGCTACTCTAAATCATCACCAACTTACCCTTACCACAACAAACTAAACCCAATCACTTTTAAATTACAAAAAAATGCTACTAACCATAGCAAACTATGCCAAAGTCACCTAAATTACTTCGGCTACCATAAATCATCACCAACTAAACCTTACCACAACAGACTAAACCCAATCACTTTTAAATTACCAAAAAATGCTACTAACCATAGCAAACTATGCCAAACTCACCTAAATTAGTTCGGCTATCAAAAATCACCCCCAACTACACTTTACAGCAACAAACTAAGCCCAATCACTTTAAAATTGCAAAAAAATGCTAAAAATCATAACAAACTATACCAGAATCACCTAAATTACTTTGGCTACCGTAAATCATCCCCAACTATCTCTTACCACAACAAACCAAACCATATCATCTTAAATTTACAAAAAAAGGTGTACAAATCATAACAAACTATGCCAGACTCACCTAAATTACTTCGGCTACTCTAAATCATCACCAACTAACCCTTATCACAACAAACTAAACCCAATCACATTTAATTTACAAAAAAATGCTACTAACCATAGCAAACTATGCCAAACTCACCTAAATTACTTCGGCTATCAAAAATCACCCCCAACTACACTTTACAGCAACAAACTAAGCCCAATCACTATAAAATTACAAAAAATGCTAAAAATCATAACAAACTTACAAAAAAAGGTGTACAAATCATAACAAACTATGCCAGACTCACCTAAATTACTTCGGCTACTCTAAATCATCACCAACTAACCCTTACCACAACAAACTAAACCCAATCACTTTTAAATTATAAAAAAATGCTACTAACCATAGCAAACTATGCCAAACTCACCTAAATTACTTCGGCTACCATAAATCATCACCAACTAACCCTTACCACAACAAACTTAACCCAATCACTTTTAAATTACAAAAAAATGCTACTAACCATAGCAAACTATGCCAAACTCACCTAAATTACTTCGGCTATCAAAAATCACCCCCAACTACACTTTACAGCAACAAACTAAGCCCAATCACTTTAAAATTACAAACAAATGCTGAAAATCATAACAAACTATACCAGAATCACCTAAATTACTTCGGCTACCGTAAATCACCCCCAACTATCCCTTACCACAACAAACCAAACCATATCATCTTAAAATTACAAAAAAGGTGTACAAATCATAACAAACTATACCAGACTCACCTAAATTACTTCGGCTACCGTAAATCAACCCAACTATCCCCTACCACAACAAACCAAACCATATCATCTTAAAATTACAAAGAAAGGTGTACAAATCATAACAAATTATGCCAGACACACCTAATTTACTTCGGCTACTCTAAATCATCACCAACTAACCCTTACCACAGCAAACTAAACCCAATCACTTTTAAATTACAAAAAAATGCTACTAACCATAGCAAACTATGCCAGACTCACCTAAATTACTTCGGCTACTCTAAATCATCACCAACTTACCCTTACCACAACAAACTAAACCCAATCACTTTTAAATTACAAAAAAATGCTACTAACCATAGCAAACTATGCCAAAGTCACCTAAATTACTTCGGCTACCATAAATCATCACCAACTAACCCTTACCACAACAAACTAAACCCAATCACTTTTAAATTACCAAAAAATGCTACTAACCATAGCAAACTATGCCAAACTCACCTAAATTAGTTCGGCTATCAAAAATCACCCCCAACTAAACTTTACAGCAACAAACTAAGCCCAATCACTTTAAAATTACAAAAAAATGCTAAAAATCATAACAAACTATACCAGAATCACCTAAATTACTTTGGCTACCGTAAATCACCCCCAACTATCTCTTACCACAACAAACCAAACCATATCATCTTACAATTACAAAAAATAACAAACTATGCCAGACTCACCTAAATTACTTCGGCTACTCTAAATCATCACCAACTAACCCTTATCACAACAAACTAAACCCAATCACATTTAATTTACAAAAAAATGCTACTAACCATAGCAAACTATGCCAAACTCACCTAAATTACTTCGGCTATCAAAAATCACCCCCAACTACACTTTACAGCAACAAACTAAGCCCAATCACTATAAAATTACAAAAAATGCTAAAAATCATAACAAACTATACCAGAATCACCTAAATTACATCGGCTACCGTAAATCACCCCCAACTATCCCTTTCCACAACAAACCAAACCATATCATCTTAAAATTACAAAAAATGGTGTACAAATCATCACAAACTATGCCAGACTCACCTAAATTACTTCGGCTACCCTAAATCATCACCAACTAACCCTTACCACAACAAACTAAACCCAATCACTTTTAAATTACAAAAAAATGCTAGTAACCATAGCAAACTATGCCAAACTCACCTAAATTACTTCGGCTACCATAAATCATCACCAACTAACCCTTACCACAACAAACTAAACCCAATCACTTTTAAATTACCAAAAAATGCTACTAACCATAGCAAACTATGCCAAACTCACCTAAATTACTTCGGCTATCAAAAATCACCCCCAACTACACTTTACAGCAACAAAATAAGCCCAATCACTTTAAAATTACAAAAAAATGCTAAAAATCATAACAAACTATACCAGAATCACCTAAATTACATCGGCTACCGTAAATCACCCCCAACTATCCCTTTCCACAACAAACCAAACCATCTCATATTAAAATTACAAAAAAAGGTGTCCAAATCATAACAATCTATGCCAGACTCACCTAAATTACTTCGGCTACTCTAAATCATCACCAACTAACCCTTACCACAACAAACTAAACCCAATCACTTTTAAATTACAAAAAAATGCTACTAACCATTGCAAACTATGCCAAACTCTCCCAAATTACTTCGGCTATCAAAAATCACCCCCAACTACACTTTACAGCAACAAACTAAGCCCAATCACTTTAAAATTACAAAAAAATGCTATAAACCATAACAAACTATACCAGAATCACCTAAATTACTTCGGCTACCGTAAATCACCCCCAACTATCCCTTACCACAACAAACCAAACCATATCATCTTAAAATTACAAAAAAAGGTGTACAAATCATAACAAACTATGCCAGACTCACCTAAATTACTTCGGCTACTCTAAATCATCACCAACTAACCCTTACCACAACAAACTAAACCCAATCACTTTTAAATTACAAAAAAATGCTACTAACCATAGCAAACTATGCCAAACTCACCTAAATTACTTCGGCTACCATAAATCATCACCAACTAACCCTTACCACAACAAACTAAACCCAATCACTTTTAAATTACAAAAAAATGCTACTAACCATAGCAAACTATGCCAAACTCACCTAAATTACTTCGGCTATCAAAAATCACCCCCAACTACACTTTACAGCAACAAACTAAGCCCAATCACTTTAAAATTACAAAAAAATGCTAAAAATCATAACAAACTATACCAGAATCACCTAAATTACTTCGGCTACCGTAAATCACCCCCAACTATCACTTACCACAACAAACCAAACCATATCATCTTAAAATTACAAAAAAAGGTGTACAAATCATAACAAACTATGCCAGACTCACCTAAATTACTTCGGCTTCTCTAAATCATCACCAACTAACCCTTACCACAACAAACTAAACCCAATCACTTTTAAATTACAAAAAAATGCTACTAACCATAGCAAACTATGCCAAACTCACCTAAATTACTTCGGCTACCACAAATCATCACCAACTAACCCTTACCACAACAAACTAAACCCAATCAATTTTAAATTACAAAAAAATGCTACTAACCATGGCAAACTATGCCAAACTCACCTAAATTACTTCGGCTATCAAAAATCACCCCCAACTACACTTTACAGCAAACAAACTAAGCCCAATCACTTTAAAATTAACAACATAACAAACTATACCAGACTTACCTAAATTACTTCGGCTACCGTAAATCACCCCCAACTATCCCTTACCACAACAAACCAAACCATATCATCTTAAAATTACAAAAAAAGGTGTACAAATCATAACAAACTATGCCAGACTCACCTAAATTACTTCGGCTTCTCTAAATCATCACCAACTAACCCTTACCACAACAAACTAAACCCAATCACTTTTAAATTACAAAAAAATGCTACTAACCATAGCAAACTATGCCAAACTCACCTAAATTACTTCGGCTACCATAAATCAACACCAACTAACCCTTACCACAACAAACTAAACCCAATCACTTTTAAATTACAAAAAAATGCTACTAACCATGGCAAACTATGCCAAACTCACCTAAATTACTTCGGCTATCAAAAATCACCCCCAACTACACTTTACAGCAAACAAACTAAGCCCAATCACTTCAAAATTACAAAAAAATGCTAAAAATCATAACAAACTATACCAGACTCACCTAAATTACTTCGGCTACCGTAAATCACCCCCAACTATACCTTACCACAACAAACCAAACCATATCATCTTAAAATTACAAAAAAAGGTGTACAAATCATAACAAACTATGCCAGACTCACCTAAATTACTTCGGCTACTCTAAATCATCACCAACTAACCCTTACCACAACAAAATAAACCCAATCACTTTTAAATTACAAAAAAATGCTACTAACCATAGCAAACTATGCCAAACTCACCTAAATTACTTCGACTACCATAAATCATCACCACCTAACCCTTAACACAACAAACTAAACACAATCACTTTTAAATTACAAAAAAATGCTACTAACCATAGCAAACTATGCCAAACTCACCTAAATTACTTCGGCTATCAAAAATCACCCCCAACTACACTTTACAGCAACAAACTAAGCCCAATCACTTTTAAATTACAAAAAAATGCTGCAAACTATGCCAAACTCACCTAAATTACTTCGGCTACCATAAATCATCACCAACTAACCCTTACCACAACAAACTAAACCCAATCACTTTTAAATTACAAAAAAATGCTACTAACCATAGCTAACTATGCCAAACTCACCTAAATTACTTCGGCTAAAAAAATCACCCCCAACTACACTTTATAGCAACAAACTAAGCCCAATCACTTTAAAATTACAAAAAAATGCTAAAAATCATAACAAACTATACCAGACTCACCTAAATTACTTCGGCTACCGTAAATCACCCCCAACTATCCCTTACCACAACAAACCAAACCATATCATCTTAAAATTACAAAAAAAGGTGTACAAATCATAACAAATTATGCCAGACTCACCTAAATTACTTCGGCTACTCTAAATCATCACCAACTAACCCTTACCACAACGAACTAAACCCAATCACTTTTAAATTACAAAAAAATGCTACTAACCATAGTAAACTATGCCAAACTCACCTAAATTACTTCGGCTACCATAAATCATCACCAGCTAACCCTTACCACCACAAACTAAACCCAATCACTTTTAAATTACAAAAAAATGCTACTAACCATAGCAAACTATGCCAAACTCACCTAAATTACTTCGGCTATCAAAAATCACCCCCAACTACATTTTACAGCAACAAACTAAGCCCAATCACTTTAAAATTACAAAAAAATGCTGAAAATCATAACAAACTATACCAGAATCACCTACATTACTTCGGCTACCGTTAATCACCCCCAACTATCCCTTACCACAACAAACCAAACCATATCATCTTAAAATTACAAAAAAAGGTGTACAAATCAAAAATGCTAAAAATCATAACAAACTATACCAGAATCACCTAAATTACTTCGGCTACCGTAAATCACCCCCAACTATCACTTACCACAACAAACCAAACCATATCATCTTAAAATTACAAAAAAAGGTGTACAAATCATAACAAACTATGCCAGACTCACCTAAATTACTTCGGCTTCTCTAAATCATCACAAACTAACCCTTACCACAACAAACTAAACCCAATCACTTTTAAATTACAAAAAAATGCTACTAACCATAGCAAACTATGCCAAACTCACCTAAATTACTTCGGCTACCACAAATCATCACCAACTAACCCTTACCACAACAAACTAAACCCAATCAATTTTAAATTACAAAAAAATGCTACTAACCATGGCAAACTATGCCAAACTCACCTAAATTACTTCGGCTATCAAAAATCACCCCCAACTACACTTTACAGCAAACAAACTAAGCCCAATCACTTTAAAATTAACAACATAACAAACTATACCAGACTTACCTAAATTACTTCGGCTACCGTAAATCACCCCCAACTATCCCTTACCACAACAAACCAAACCATATCATCTTAAAATTACAAAAAAAGGTGTACAAATAATAACAAACTATGCCAGACTCACCTAAATTACTTCGGCTTCTCTAAATCTTCACCAACTAACCCTTACCACAACAAACTAAACCCAATCACTTTTAAATTACAAAAAAATGCTACTAACCATAGCAAACTATGCCAAACTCACCTAAATTACTTCGGCTACCATAAATCAACACCAACTAACCCTTACCACAACAAACTAAACCCAATCACTTTTAAATTACAAAAAAATGCTACTAACCATGGCAAACTATGCCAAACTCACCTAAATTACTTCGGCTATCAAAAATCACCCCCAACTACACTTTACAGCAAACAAACTAAGCCCAATCACTTCAAAATTACAAAAAAATGCTAAAAATCATAACAAACTATACCAGACTCACCTAAATTACTTCGGCTACCGTAAATCACCCCCAACTATACCTTACCACAACAAACCAAACCATATCATCTTAAAATTACAAAAAAAGGTGTACAAATCATAACAAACTATGCCAGACTCACCTAAATTACTTCGGCTTCTCTAAATCATCACCAACTAACCCTTACCACAACAAACTAAACCCAATCACTTTTAAATTACAAAAAAATGCTACTAACCATAGCAAACTATGCCAAACTCACCTAAATTACTTCGGCTACCATAAATCAACACCAACTAACCCTTACCACAACAAACTAAACCCAATCACTTTTAAATTACAAAAAAATGCTACTAACCATGGCAAACTATGCCAAACTCACCTAAATTACTTCGGCTATCAAAAATCACCCCCAACTACACTTTACAGCAAACAAACTAAGCCCAATCACTTCAAAATTACAAAAAAATGCTAAAAATCATAACAAACTATACCAGACTCACCTAAATTACTTCGGCTACCGTAAATCACCCCCAACTATACCTTACCACAACAAACCAAACCATATCATCTTAAAATTACAAAAAAAGGTGTACAAATCATAACAAACTATGCCAGACTCACCTAAATTACTTCGGCTTCTCTAAATCATCACCAACTAACCCTTACCACAACAAACTAAACCCAATCACTTTTAAATTACAAAAAAATGCTACTAACCATAGCAAACTATGCCAAACTCACCTAAATTACTTCGACTACCATAAATCATCACCACCTAACCCTTAACACAACAAACTAAACACAATCACTTTTAAATTACAAAAAAATGCTACTAACCATAGCAAACTATGCCAAACTCACCTAAATTACTTCGGCTATCAAAAATCACCCCCAACTACACTTTACAGCAACAAACTAAGCCCAATCACTTTTAAATTACAAAAAAATGCTGCAAACTATGCCAAACTCACCTAAATTACTTCGGCTACCATAAATCATCACCAACTAACCCTTACCACAACAAACTAAACCCAATCACTTTTAAATTACAAAAAAATGCTACTAACCATAGCAAACTATGCCAAATTCACCTAAATTACTTCGGCTAAAAAAATCACCCCCAACTACACTTTACAGCAACAAACTAAGCCCAATCACTTTAAAATTACAAAAAAATGCTAAAAATCATAACAAACTATACCAGACTCACCTAAATTACTTCGGCTACCGTAAATCACCCCCAACTATCCCTTACCACAACAAACCAAACCATATCATCTTAAAATTACAAAAAAAGGTGTACAAATCATAACAAATTATGCCAGACTCACCTAAATTACTTCGGCTTCTCTAAATCATCACCAACTAACCCTTACCACAACAAACTAAACCCAATCACTTTTAAATTACAAAAAAATGCTACTAACCATAGCAAACTATGCCAAACTCACCTAAATTACTTCGGCTATCAAAAATCACCCCCAACTACACTTTACAGCAACAAACTAAGCCCAATCACTTTAAAATTACAAAAAAATGCTAAAAATCATAACAAACTATACCAGAATCACCTAAATTACTTCGGCTACCGTAAATCACCCCCAACTATCCCTTACCACAACAAACCAAACCATATCATCTTAAAATTACAAAAATCACCCCCAACTACACTTTACAGCAACAAACTAAGCCCAATCACTTTAAAATTACATAAAAATGCTAAAACTCATAACAAACTATATCAGAATCACCTAAATTACTTCGGCTACCGTAAATCACCCCCAACTATCTCTTACCACAACAAACCAAACCATATCATCTTAAAATTACAAAAAAAGGTGTACAAATCATAACAAACTATGCCAGACTCACCTAAATTACTTCGGCTACTCTAAATCATCACCAACTAACCCTTACCACAACAAACTAAACCCAATCACATTTAAATTACAAAAAAATGCTACTTACCATAGCAAACTATGCCAAACTCACCTAAATTACTTCGGCTACCATAAATCATCACCAACTAACCCTTACCACAACAAACTAAACCCAATCATTTTTAAATTACAAAAAAATGCTACTAACCATAGCAAACTATGCCAAACTCACCTAAATTACTTCGGCTATTAAAAATCACCCCCAACTACACTTTACAGCAACAAACTAAGCCCAATTACTTTAAAATTACAAAAAAATGCTAAAAATCATAACAAACTATACCAGAATCACCTAAATTACTTCGGCTACCGTAAATCACCCCCAACTATCACTTACCACAACAAACCAAACCATATCATCTTAAAATTACAAAAAAAGGTGTACAAATCATAACAAACTATGCCAGACTCACCTAAATTACTTCGGCTTCTCTAAATCATCACCAACTAACCCTTACCACAACAAACTAAACCCAATCACTTTTAAATTACAAAAAAATGCTACTAACCATAGCAAACTATGCCAAACTCACCTAAATCACTTCGGCTACCACAAATATGACCAACTAACCCTTACCACAACAAACTAAACCCAATCACTTTTAAATTACAAAAAAATGCTACTAACCATGGCAAACTATGCCAAACTCACCTAAATTACTTCGGCTATCAAAAATCACCCCCAACTACACTTTACAGCAAACAAACTAAGCCCAATCACTTTAAAATTAACAACATAACAAACTATACCAGACTTACCTAAATTACTTCGGCTACCGTAAATCACCCCCAACTATCCCTTACCACAACAAACCAAACCATATCATCTTAAAATTACAAAAAAAGGTGTACAAATCATAACAAACTATGCCAGACTCACCTAAATTACTTCGGC
Organism: Eledona agricola; assembly: GCA_964023215.1. Taxonomy (NCBI): domain Eukaryota; kingdom Metazoa; phylum Arthropoda; class Insecta; order Coleoptera; family Tenebrionidae; genus Eledona; species Eledona agricola. Next base: position 49,277 of record CAXIEJ010000215.1, on the reverse strand, counting down.
TTCTCTAAATCATCACCAACTAACCCTTACCACAACAAACTAAACCCAATCACTTTTAAATTACAAAAAAATGCTACTAACCAGAGCAAACTATGCCAAACTCACCTAAATTACTTCGGCTACCATAAATCAACACCAACTAACCCTTACCACAACAAACTAAACCCAATCACTTTTAAATTACAAAAAAATGCTACTAACCATGGCAAACTATGCCAAACTCACCTAAATTACTTCGGCTATCAAAAATCACCCCCAACTACAATTTACAGCAAACAAACTAAGCCCAATCACTTCAAAATTACAAAAAAATGCTAAAAATCATAACAAACTATACCAGACTCACCTAAATTACTTCGGCTACCGTAAATCACCCCCAACTATACCTTACCACAACAAACCAAACCATATCATCTTAAAATTACAAAAAAAGGTGTACAAATCATAACAAACTATGCCAGACTCACCTAAATTACTTCGGCTACTCGAAATCATCACCAACTAACCCTTACCACAACAAATTAAACCCAATCATTTTTAAATTACAAAAAAATGCTACTAACCATAGCAAACTATGCCAAACTCACCTAAATTACTTCGACTACCATAAATCATCACCACCTAACCCTTAACACAACAAACTAAACACAATCACTTTTAAATTACAAAAAAATGCTACTAACCATAGCAAACTATGCCAAACTCACCTAAATTACTTCGGCTATCAAAAATCACTCCCAACTACACTTTACAGCAACAAACTAAGCCCAATCACTTTTAAATTACAAAAAAATGCTGCAAACTATGCCAAACTCACCTAAATTACTTCGGCTACCATAAATCATCACCAACTAACCCTTACCACAACAAACTAAACCCAATCACTTTTAAATTACAAAAAAATGCTACTAACCATAGCAAACTATGCCAAACTCACCTAAATTACTTCGGCTAAAAAAATCACCCCCAACTACACTTTACAGCAACAAACTAAGCCCAATCACTTTAAAATTACAAAAAAATGCTAAAAATCATAACAAACTATACCAGACTCACCTAAATTACTTCGGCTACCGTAAATCACCCCCAACTATCCCTTACCACAACAAACCAAACCATATCATCTTAAAATTACAAAAAAAGGTGTACAAATCATAACAAACTATGCCAGACTCACCTAAATTACTTCGGCTACTCTAAATCATCACCAACTAACCCTTACCACAACGAACTAAACCCAATCACTTTTAAATTACAAAAAAATGCTACTAACCATAGTAAACTATGCCAAACTCACCTAAATTACTTCGGCTATCATAAATCATCACCAACTAACCCTTACCACAACAAACTAAACATAATCACTTTTAAATTACAAAAAAATGCTACTAACCATAGCAAACTATGCCAAACTCACCTAAATTACTTCGGCTATCAAAAATCACTCCCAACTACACTTTACAGCAACAAACTAAGCCCAATCACTTTTAAATTACAAAAAAATGCTGCAAACTATGCCAAACTCACCTAAATTACTTCGGCTACCATAAATCATCACCAACTAACCCTTACCACAACAAACTAAACCCAATCACTTTTAAATTACAAAAAAATGCTACTAACCATAGCAAACTATGCCAAACTCACCTAAATTACTTCGGCTATCAAAAATCACTCCCAACTACACTTTACAGCAACAAACTAAGCCCAATCACTTTTAAATTACAAAAAAATGCTGCAAACTATGCCAAACTCACCTAAATTACTTCGGCTACCATAAATCATCACCAACTAACCCTTACCACAACAAACTAAACCCAATCACTTTTAAATTACAAAAAAATGCTACTAACCATAGCAAACTATGCCAAACTCACCTAAATTACTTCGGCTAAAAAAATCACCCCCAACTACACTTTACAGCAACAAACTAAGCCCAATCACTTTAAAATTACAAAAAAATGCTAAAAATCATAACAAACTATACCAGACTCACCTAAATTACTTCGGCTACCGTAAATCACCCCCAACTATCTCTTACCACAACAAACCAAACCATATCATCTTAAAATTACAAAAAAACGTGTACAAATCATAACAAACTATGCCAGACTCACCTAAATTACTTCGACTACTCTAAATCATCACCAACTAACCCTTACCACAACAAACTAAACCCAATCACTTTTAAATTACAAAAAAATGCTACTTACCATAGCAAACTATGCCAAACTCACCTAAATTACTTCGGCTATCATAAATCATCACCAACTAACCCTTACCACAACAAACTAAACCCAATCACTTTTAAATTACAAAAAAATGCTACTAACCATAGCAAACTATGCCAAACTAACCTAAATTACTTCGGCTATCAAAAATCACCCCCAACTACACTTTACAGCAACAAACTAAACCCAATCACTTTAAAATTACAAAAAAATGCTAAAAATCATAACAAACTATACCAGAATCACCTAAATTACTTCGGATACCGTAAATCACTCCCAACTATCCCTTACCACAACAAACCAAATCATATCATCTTAAAATTACAAAAAAAGGTGTACAAATCATAACAAACTATGCCAGACTCACCTAAATTACTTCGGCTACTCTAAATCATCACCAACTAACACTTACCACAACAAACTAAACCCAATCACTTTTAAATTACAAAAAAATGCTACTAACCATAGCAAACTATGCCAAACTCACCTAAATTACTTCGGCTACCATAAATCATCACCAACTAACCCTTACCACAACAAACTAAACATAATCACTTTTAAATTACAAAAAAATGCTACTAACCATAGCAAACTATGCCAAACTCACCTAAATTACTTCGGCTATCAAAAATCACCCCCAACTACACTTTACAGCAACAAACTAAGCCCAATCACTTTAAAATTACAAAAAAATGCTAAAAATCATAACAAACTATTCCAGAATCACCTAAATTACTTCGGCTGCCGTAAATCACCCCCAACTATCCCTTACCACAACAAACCAAACCATATCGTCTTAAAATTACAAAAAAAAGGTGTACAAATGATAACAAACTATGCCAGACTCACCTAAATTACTTCGGCTACTCTAAATCATCACCAACTAACCCTTACCACAACAAACTAAACCCAATCACTTTTAAATTACAAAAAAATGCTACTAACCATAGTAAACTATGCCAAACTCACCTAAATTACTTCGGCTATCAAAAATCACCCCCAACTACACTTTTCAGCAACAAACTAAGCCCAATCACTTTAAAATTACAAAAAAATGCTAAAAATCATAACAAACTATACCAGAATCACCTAAATTACTTCGGCTACCGTAAATCACCCCCAACTATCCCTTACCACTACAAACCAAACCATATCATCTTAAAATTACAAAAAAGGTGTACAAATCATAGCAAACTATGCCAGACTCACGTAAATTACTTCGGCTACTCTAAATCATCACCAACTAACCCTTACCAAAACAAACTAAACCCAATCACTTTTAAATTACAAAAAAATGCTACTAACGATAGCAAACTATGCCAAACTCACCTAAATTACTTAGGCTATCAAAAATCACCCCCATCTACACTTTACAGCAACAAACAAATCCCAATCACTTTAAAATTACAAAAAAATGCTAAAAATCATAACAAACTGTACCAGAATCACCTAAATTACTTCGGCTACCGTAAATCACCCCCAACTATCCCTTACCACAACAAACCAAACCATATCGTCTTAAAATTACAAAAAAAAAGGTGTACAAATAATAACAAACTCTGCCAGACTCACCTAAATTACTTCGGCTACTCTAAATCATCACCAACTAACCCTTACCACAACAAACTAAACCCAATCACTTTTAAATTACAAAAAAATGCTACTAACCATAGCAAACTATGCCAAACTCACCTAAATTACTTCGGCTATCAAAAATCACCCCCAACTACACTTTACAGCAACAAACTAAGCCCAATCACTTTAAAATTACAAAAAAATGCTAAAAATCATAACAAACTATACCAGAATCACCTAAATTATTTCGGCTACCGTAAATCACCCCCATCTATCCCTTACCACAACAAACCAAACCATATAATCTTAAAATTACAAAAAAAGGTGTACAAGTCATAACAAACTATGCCAGACTCACCTAAATTACTTCGGCTACTCTAAATCATCACCAATTAACCCTTATCACAACAAACTTAACCCAATCACTTTTAAATTACAAAAAAATGCTACTAACCATAGCAAACTATGCCAAACTCACCTAAATTACTTCGGCTATCAAAAATCATCCCCAACTACACTTTACAGCAACAAACTAAGCCCAATCACTTTAAAATTACAAAAAAATTCTAAAAATTATAACAAACTATACCAGAATCACCTAAATTACTTCGGCTACCGTAAATCACCCCCAACTATCCCTTACCACAACAAACCAAACCATATCATCTTAAAATTACAAAAAAAGGTGTACAAATCATAACAAACTATGCCAGACTCACCTAAATTACTTCGGCTACTCTAAATCATCACCAACTAACCCTTACCACAACAAACTAAACCCAATCACATTTAAATTACAAAAAAATGCTACTAACAATAGCAAACTATGCCAAACTCACCTAAATTACTTCGGCTATCAAAAATCACCCCCAACTACACTTTACAGCAACAAACTAAGCCCAATAACTTTAAAATTACAAAAAAATGCTAAAAATCATAACAAACTATACCAGAATCACCTAAATTACTTCGGATACCGTAAATCACCCCCAACTATCCCTTACCACAACAAACCAAACCATATCATCTTAAAATTACAAAAAGGTGTACAAATCATAACAAACTATGCCAGACTCACCTAAATTACTTCGGCTACTCTAAATCATCACCAACTAACCCTTACCAAACCAAACTAAACCCAATCACTTTAAAATTACAAAAAAATGCTACTAACCATAGCAAACTATGCCAAACTCACCTAAATTACTTCGGCTATCAAAAATCACCCCCAACTACACTTTACAGCAACAAACTAAGCCCAATCACTTTAAAATTACAAAAAAATGCTAAAAATCATAACAAACTATTCCAGAATCACCTAAATTACTTCGGCTGCCGTAAATCACCCCCAACTATCCCTTACCACAACAAACCAAACCATATCATCTTAAAATTACAAAAAAAGGTGTACAAATCATAACAAATTATGCCAGACTCACCTAAATTACTTCGGCTACTCTAAATCATGACCAACTAACCCTTACCACAACAAACTAAACCCAATCACTTTTAAATTACAAAAAAATGTTACTAACCATAGCAAACTATGCCAAACTCATCTAAATTATTCGGCTATCTAAAATCACCCCCAACTACACTTTACAGCAACAAACTAAGCCCAATCACTTTAAAATTACAAAAAAATGCTAAAAATCATAACAAACTATACCAGAATCACCTAAATTACTTCGGCTATCGTAAATCACCCCCAACTATCCCTTACCACAACAAACCAAACCATATCATTTTAAAATTACAAAAAAGGTGTACAAATCATAACAAACTATGCCAGACTCACCTAAATTACTTTGGCTACTCTAAATCATCACCAACTAACCCTTACCACAACAAACTAAACCCAATCAATTTTAAATTACAAAAAAATGCTACTAACCATAGCAAACTATGCCAAACTCACCTAAATTACTTCGGGTATCAAAAATCATCCCCAACTACACTTTACAGCAACAAACTAAGCCCAATCACTTTAAAATTACAAAAAAATGCTAAAAATCATAACAAACTATACCAGAATCACCTAAATTACTTCGGCTACCGTAAATCACCCCCAACTATCCCTTACCACAACAAACCAAACCATATCATCTTAAAGTTACAAAAAAAGATGTACAAATCATAACAAACTATGCCAGACTCACCTAAATTACTTCGGCTACTCTAAATCATTACCAACTAACCCTTACCACAACAAACTAAACCCAATCACTTTTAAATTACAAAAAAATGCTACTAACCATAGCAAACTATGCCAAACTCACCTAAATTACTTCGGCTATCAAAAATCATCCCCAACTACACTTTACAGCAACAAACTAAGCCCAATCACTTTAAAATTACAAAAAATGCTAAAAATCATAACAAACTATACCAGAATCACCTAAATTACTTCGGCTACCGTAAATCACCCCCAACTATCCCTTACCATAACAAACCAAACCATATCGTCTTAAAATTACAAAAAAACGGTGTACAAATGATAACAAACTATGCCAGACTCACCTAAATTACTTCGGCTACTCTAAATCATCACCAACTAACCCTTACCACAACAAACTAAACCCAATCACTTTTAAATTACAAAAAAATGCTACTAACCATAGCAAACTATGCCAAACTCACCTAAATTACTTCGGCTATCAAAAATCACCCCCAACTACACTTTACAGCAACAAACTAAGCCCAATCACTTTAAAATTACAAAAAAATGCTAAAAATCATAACAAACTATTCCAGAATCACCTAAATTACTTCGGCTGCCGTAAATCACCCCCAACTATCCCTTACCACAACAAACCAAACCATATCATCTTAAAATTACAAAAAAAGGTGTACAAATCATAACAAATTATGCCAGACTCACCTAAATTACTTCGGCTACTCTAAATCATGACCAACTAACCCTTACCACAACAAACTAAACCCAATCACTTTTAAATTACAAAAAAATGTTACTAACCATAGCAAACTATGCCAAACTCATCTAAATTATTCGGCTATCTAAAATCACCCCCAACTACACTTTACAGCAACAAACTAAGCCCAATCACTTTAAAATTACAAAAAAATGCTAAAAATCATAACAAACTATACCAGAATCACCTAAATTACTTCGGCTACCGTAAATCACCCCCAACTATCCCTTACCACAACAAACCAAACCATATCATTTTAAAATTACAAAAAAGGTGTACAAATCATAACAAACTATGCCAGACTCACCTAAATTACTTTGGCTACTCTAAATCATCACCAACTAACCCTTACCACAACAAACTAAACCCAATCAATTTTAAATTACAAAAAAATGCTACTAACCATAGCAAACTATGCCAAACTCACCTAAATTACTTCGGGTATCAAAAATCATCCCCAACTACACTTTACAGCAACAAACTAAGCCCAATCACTTTAAAATTACAAAAAAATGCTAAAAATCATAACAAACAATACCATAATCACCTAAATTACTTCGGCTACCGTAAATCACCCCCAACTATCCCTTACCACAACAAACCAAACCATATCATCTTAAAGTTACAAAAAAAGATGTACAAATCATAACAAACTATGCCAGACTCACCTAAATTACTTCGGCTACTCTAAATCATCACCAACTAACCCTTACCACAACAAACTAAACCCAATCACTTTTAAATTACAAAAAAATGCTACTAACCATAGCAAACTATGCCAAACTCACCTAAATTACTTCGGCTATCAAAAATCATCCCCAACTACACTTTACAGCAACAAACTAAGCCCAATCACTTTAAAATTACAAAAAATGCTAAAAATCATAACAAACTATACCAGAATCACCTAAATTACTTCGGCTACCGTAAATCACCCCCAACTATCCCTTACCATAACAAACCAAACCATATCGTCTTAAAATTACAAAAAAACGGTGTACAAATGATAACAAACTATGCCAGACTCACCTAAATTACTTCGGCTACTCTAAATCATCACCAACTAACCCTTACCACAACAAACTAAACCCAATCACTTTTAAATTACAAAAAAATGCTACTAACCATAGCAAACTATGCCAAACTCACCTAAATTACTTCGGCTATCAAAAATCACCCCCAACTACACTTTACAGCAACAAACTAAGCCCAGTCAATTTAAAATTACAAAAAAATGCTAAAAATCATAACAAACTATACCAGAATCACCTAAATTACTTCGGCTACCGTAAATCACCCCCAACTATCCCTTACCACAACAAACCAAACCATATCATCTTAAAATTACAAAAAAAAGTGTACAAATCATAACAAATTATGCCAGACTCACCTAAATTACTTCGGCTACTCTAAATCATGACCAACTAACCCTTACCACAACAAACTAAACCCAATCACTTTTAAATTACAAAAAAATGTTACTAACAATAGCAAACTATGCCAAATTCATCTAAATTACTTCGGCTATCTAAAATCACCCCCAACTACACTTTACAGCAACAAACTAAGCCCAATCACTTTAAAATTACAAAAAAATGCTAAAAATCATAACAAACTATACCAGAATCACCTAAATTACTTCGGCTACCGTAAATCACCCCCAACTATCCCTTACCACAACAAACCAAACCATATCATCTTAAAATTAGAAAAAAAGGTATACAAATCATAACAAACTATGCCAGACTCACCTAAATTACTTCGGCTACTCTAAATCATCACCAACTAACCCTTACCACAACAAACTAAACCCTATCAGTTTTAAATTACAAAAAAATGCTACTAACCATAGCAAACTATGCCAAACTCACCTAAATTACTTCGGCTATCAAAAATCACCCCCAACTACACTTTACAGCAACAAACTAAGCCCAATCACTTTAAAATTACAAAAAAATGCTAAAAATCATAACAAACTATACCAGAATCACCTAAATTACTTCGGCTACCGTAAATCACCCCCAACTATCCCTTACCACAACAAACCAAACCATATCATCTTAAAATTAGAAAAAAAGGTATACAAATCATAACAAACTATGTTAAACCTATGTTAACACCTAAATTACTTCGGCTACTCTAAATCATCACCAACTAACCCTTACCACAACAAACTAAACCCTATCAGTTTTAAATTACAAAAAAATGCTACTAACCATAGCAAACTATGCCAAACTCACCTAAATTACTTCGGCTATCAAAAATCACCCCCAACTACACTTTACAGCAACAAACTAAGCCCAATCACTTTAAAATTACAAAAAAATGCTAAAAATCATAACAAACTATACCAGAATCACCTAAATTACTTCGGCTACCGTAAATCACCCCCAACTATCCCTTACCACAACAAACCAAACCATATCATCTTAAAATTACAAAAAAAGGTGTACAAATCATAACAAACTATGCCAGACTCACCTAAATTACTTCGGTTACCCTAAATCATCACCAACTAACCCTTACCAAAACAAACTAAACCCAATCACTTTAAAATTACAAAAAAATGCTACTAACCATAGCAAACTATGCCAAACTCACCTAAATTACTTCGGCTATCAAAAATCACCCCCAACTACACTTTACAGCAACAAACTAAGCCCAATCACTTTAAAATTACAAAAAAATTCTAAAAATCATAACAAACTATTCCAGAATCACCTAAATTACTTCGGCTACCGTAAATCACCCCCAACTATCCCTTACCACAACAAACCAAACCATATCATCTTAAAATTACAAAAAAAGGTGTACAAATCATAACAAATTATGCCAGACTCACCTAAATTACTTCGGCTACTCTAAATCATGACCAACTAACCCTTACCACAACAAACTAAACCCAATCACTTTTAAATTACAAAAAAATGTTACTAACCATAGCAAACTATGCCAAACTCATCTAAATTATTCGGCTATCTAAAATCACCCCCAACTACACTTTACAGCAACAAACTAAGCCCAATCACTTTAAAATTACAAAAAAATGCTACTAACCATAGCAAACTATGCCAAACTCACCTAAATTACTTCGGCTATCAAAAATCACCCCCAACTACACTTTACAGCAACAAACTAAGCCCAATCACTTTAAAATTACAAAAAAATGCTAAAAATCATAACAAACTATACCAGAATCACCTAAATTACTTCGGCTACCGTAAATCACCCCCAACTATCCCTTACCACAACAAACCAAACCATATCATTTTAAAATTACAAAAAAGGTGTACAAATCATAACAAACTATGCCAGACTCACCTAAATTACTTTGGCTACTCTAAATCATCACCAACTAACCCTTACCACAACAAACTAAACCCAATCAGTTTTAAATTACAAAAAAATGCTACTAACCATAGAAAACTATGCCAAACTCACCTAAGTTACTTCGGGTATCAAAAATCATCCCCAACTACACTTTACAGCAACAAACTAAGCCCAATCACTTTAAAATTACAAAAAAATGCTAAAAATCATAACAAACTATACCAGAATCACCTAAATTACTTCGGCTACCGTAAATCACCCCCAACTATCCCTTACCACAACAAACCAAACCATATCATCTTAAAGTTACAAAAAAAGGTGTACAAATCATAACAAACTATGCCAGACTCACCTAAATTACTTCGGCTACTCTAAATCATCACCAACTAACCCTTACCACAACAAACTAAACCCAATCACTTTTAAATTACAAAAAAATGCTACTAACCATAGCAAACTATGCCAAACTCACCTAAATTACTTCGGCTATCAAAAATCATCCCCAACTACACTTTACAGCAACAAACTAAGCCCAATCACTTTAAAATTACAAAAAAATGCTAAAAATCATAACAAACTATACCAGAATCACCTAAATTACTTCGGCTACCGTAAATCACCCCCAACTATCCCTTACCATAACAAACCAAACCATATCGTCTTAAAATTACAAAAAAAAGGTGTACAAATGATAACAAACTCTGCTAGACTCACCTAAATTACTTCGGCTACTCTAAATCATCACCAACTAACCCTTACCACAACAAACTAAACCCAATCACTTTTAAATTACGAAAAAATGCTACTAACCATAGCAAACTATGCCAAACTCACCTAAATTACTTCGGCTATCAATAATCACCCCCAACTACACTTTACAGCAACAAACTAAGCCCAATCACTTTAAAATTACAAAAAAATGCTAAAAATCATAACAAACTATACCAGAATCACCTAAATTACTTGGGCTACCGTAAATCACCCCCAACTATCCCTTACCACAACAAACCAAACCATATCATCTTAAAATTACAAAAAAAGGTATACAAATCATAACAAACTATGCCAGACTCACCTAAATTACTTTGGCTACTCTAAATCATCACCAACTAACCCTTACCACAACAAACTAAACCCAATCAGTTTTAAATTACAAAAAAATGCTACTAACCATAGCAAACTATGCCAAACTCACCTAAATTACTTCGGCTATCAAAAATCATCCCCAACTACACTTTACAGCAACAAACTAAGCCCAATCACTTTAAAATTACAAAAAAATGCTAAAAATCATAACAAACTATACCAGAATCACCTAAATTACTTCGGCTACCGTAAATCACCCCCAACTATCCCTTACCACAACAAACCAAACCATATCATCTTAAAATTACAAAAAAGGTGTACAAATCATAACAAACTATGCCAGACTCACCTAAATTACATCGGCTACTCTAAATCATCACCAACTAACCCTTACCACAACAAACTATACCCAATCAGTTTTAAATTACAAAAAAATGCTACTAACCATAGCAAACTATGCCAAACTCACTTAAATTACTTCGGCTATCAAAAATCACCCCCAACTACACTTTACAGCAACAAACTAAGCCCAATCACTTTAAAATTACAAAAAAATGCTAAAAATCATAACAAACTATGCCAGACTCACCTAAATTACTTCGGTTACCCTAAATCATCACCAACTAACCCTTACCACAACAAACTAAACCCAATCACTTTTAAATTACAAAAAAATGTTACTAACCATAGCAAACTATGCCAAACTCACCTAAATTACTTCGGCTATCAATAATCACCCCCAACTACACTTTACAGCAACAAACTAAGCCCAATCACTTTAAAATTACAAAAAAATGCTAAAAATCATAACAAACTATACCAGAATCACCTAAATTACTTGGGCTACCGTAAATCACCCCCAACTATCCCTTACCACAACAAACCAAACCATATCATCTTAAAATTACAAAAAAAGGTATACAAATCATAACAAACTATGCCAGACTCACCTAAATTACTTTGGCTACTCTAAATCATCACCAACTAACCCTTACCACAACAAACTAAACCCAATCAGTTTTAAATTACAAAAAAATGCTACTAACCATAGCAAACTATGCCAAACTCACCTAAATTACTTCGGCTATCAAAAATCATCCCCAACTACACTTTACAGCAACAAACTAAGCCCAATCACTTTAAAATTACAAAAAAATGCTAAAAATCATAACAAACTATACCAGAATCACCTAAATTACTTCGGCTACCGTAAATCACCCCCAACTATCCCTTACCACAACAAACCAAACCATATCATCTTAAAATTACAAAAAAGGTGTACAAATCATAACAAACTATGCCAGACTCACCTAAATTACATCGGCTACTCTAAATCATCACCAACTAACCCTTACCACAACAAACTATACCCAATCAGTTTTAAATTACAAAAAAATGCTACTAACCATAGCAAACTATGCCAAACTCACTTAAATTACTTCGGCTATCAAAAATCACCCCCAACTACACTTTACAGCAACAAACTAAGCCCAATCACTTTAAAATTACAAAAAAATGCTAAAAATCATAACAAACTATGCCAGACTCACCTAAATTACTTCGGTTACCCTAAATCATCACCAACTAACCCTTACCACAACAAACTAAACCCAATCACTTTTAAATTACAAAAAAATGTTACTAACCATAGAAAACTATGCCAAACTCATCTAAATTACTTCGGCTATCTAAAATCACGCCCAACTACACTTTACAGCAACAAACTAAGCCCAATCACTTTAAAATTACAAAAAAATGCTAAAAATCATAACAAACTATACCAGAATCACCTAAATTACTTCGGCTACCGTAAATCACCCCCAACTATCCCTTACCACAACAAACCAAACCATATCATCTTAAAATTACAAAAAAAGGTGTACAAATCATAACAAACTATGCCAGACTCAACTAAATTACTTCGGTTACCCTAAATCATCACCAACTAACCCTTACCACAACAAACTAAACCCAATCACTTTTAAATTACAAAAAAATGCTACTAACCATAGCAAACTATGCCAAACTCACCTAAATTATTTCGGCTATGAAAAATCACCCCCAACTACACTTTACAGCAACAAACTAAGCCCAATCACTTTAAAATTACAAAAAAATGCTAAAAATCATAACAAACTATACCAGAATCACCTAAATTACTTCGGCTACCGTAAATCACCCCCAACTATCCCTTACCACAACAAACCAAACCATATCATCTTAAAATTACAAAAAAAGGTGTACAAATCATAACAAACTATGCCAGACTCACCTAAATTACATCGGCTACTCTAAATCATCACCAACTAACCCTTACCACAACAAACTATACCCAATCAGTTTTAAATTACAAAAAAATGCTACTAACCATAGCAAACTATGCCAAACTCACTTAAATTACTTCGGCTATCAAAAATCACTCCCAACTACACTTTACAGCAACAAACTAAGCCCAATCACTTTAAAATTACAAAAAAATGCTAAAAATCATAACAAACTATACCAGAATCACCTAAATTACTTCGGCTACCGTAAATCACCCCCAACTATCCCTTACCATAACAAACCAAACCATATCGTCTTAAAATTACAAAAAAAAGGTGTACAAATGATAACAAACTATGCCAGACTCACCTAAATTACTTCGGCTACTCTAAATCATCACCAACTAACCCTTACCACAACAAACTAAACCCAATCACTTTTAAATTACAAAAAAATTCTACTAACCATAGCAAACAATGCCAAACTCACCTAAATTACATCGGCTATTAAAAATCACCCCCAACTACACTTTACAGCAACAAACTAAGCCCAGTCACTTTAAAATTACAAAAAAATGCTAAAAATCATAACAAACTATACCAGAATCACCTAAATTACTTCGGCTACCGTAAATCACCCCCAACTATCCCTTACCACAACAAACCAAACCATATCATCGTAAATTACAAAAAAGGTGTACAAATCATAACATACTATGCCAGCCTCACCTAAATTACTTCGGCTAATCTAAATCATCACCAACTAACCCTTACCAAAACAAACTAAACCCAATCACTTTTAAATTACAAAAAAATGCTACTAACCATAGCAAACTATGCCAAACTCACCTAAATTACTTCGGCTATCAAAAATCACCCCCAACTACACTTTACAGCAACAAACTAAGCCAAATCACTTTAAAATTACAAAAAAATGCTAAAAATCATAACAAACTGTACCAGAATCACCTAAATTACTTCGGCTACCGTAAATCACCCCCAACTATCCCTTACCACAACAAACCAAACCATATCATCTTAAAATTACAAAAAAGGTGTACAAATCATAACATACTATGCCAGCCTCACCTAAATTACTTCGGCTAATCTAAATCATCACCAACTAACCCTTACCAAAACAAACTAAACCCAATCACTTTTAAATTACAAAAAAATGCTACTAACCATAGCAAACTATGCCAAACTCACCTAAATTACTTCGGCTATCAAAAATCACCCCCAACTACACTTTACAGCAACAAACTAAGCCAAATCACTTTAAAATTACAAAAAAATGCTAAAAATCATAACAAACTGTACCAGAATCACCTAAATTACTTCGGCTACCGTAAATCACCCCCAACTATCCCTTACCACAACAAACCAAACCATATTATCTTAAAATTACAAAAAAAGCTGTACAAATCATAACAAACTATGCCAGACTCACCTAAATTACTTCGGCTACTCTAAACCATCACCAACTATCCCTTACCACAACAAACTAAACCCAATCATTTTTAAATTAGAAAAAAATGCTACTAACCATAGCCAACTATGCCAAACTCACCTAAATTACTTCGGCTATCAAAAATCACCCCTAACTACACTTTACAACAACAAACTAAGCCGAATCACTTTAAAATTACAAAAAAATGCTAAAAATTATAACAAACTATACCAGAATCACCTATATTACTTCGGCTACCGTAAATCACCCCCAACTGTCCCTTACCACAACAAACCAAACCATATCATCTTAAAATTACAAAAAAAGGTGTACAAATCATAACAAACTATGCCAGACTCACCTAAATTACTTCGGCTACTCTAAATCATCACCAACTAACCCTTACCACAACAAACTAAACCCAATCACTTTTAAATTACAAAAAAATGCTACTAACCATAGCAAACTATGCCAAACTCACCTAAATTACTTCGGCTATCAAAAATCACCCCCAACTACACTTTATAGTAACAAACTAAGCCCAATCACTTTAAAATTACAAAAAAATGCTAAAAATCATAACAAACTATACCAGAATCACCTAAATTACTTCGGCTACCGTGAATCACCCCCAACTATCCCTTACCACAACAAACCAAACCATATCATCTTCAAATAACAAAAAAAGGTGTACAAATCATAACAAACTATGCCAGCCTCACCTAAATTACTTCGGCTACTCTAAATCATCACCAACTAACCCTTACCAAAACAAACTAAACCCAATCACTTTTAAATTACAAAAAAACGCTACTAACCATAGCAAACTATGCCAAACTTACCTAAATTACTTTGGCTAACAAAAATTATCCCCAACTACACTTTACAGCAACAAACTAAGCCCAATCACTTTAAAATTACAAAAAAATGCTAAAAATCATAACAAACTATACCAGAATCACCTAAATTACTTCGGCTACCGTAAATCACCCCCAACTATCCCTTACCACAACAAACCAAACCATATCATCTTAAAATAACAAAAAAAGGTGTACAAATCATAACAAACTATGCCAGACTCACCTAAATTACTTCGGCTACTCTAAATCATCACCAATTAACCCTTACCACAACAAACTAAACCCAATCACTTTTAAATTACAAAAAAATGCTACTAACCATAGCAAACTATGCCAAACTCACCTAAATTACTTCGGCTATCAAAAATCACCCCCAACTACACTTTATAGCAACAAACTAAGCCCAATCACTTTAAAATAACAAAAAAATGCTAAATATCATAACAAACTATACCAGAATCACATAAATTACTTCGGCTACCGTAAATCACCGCCAAATATCCCTTACCACAACAAACCAAACCATATCATCTTAAAATTACAAAAAAAGGTGTACAAATCATAACAAACTATGCCAGACTCACCTAAATTACTTCCGCTACTCTAAATCATCACCAACTAACCCTTACCACAACAAACTAAACCCAATCACTTTTAAATTACAAAAAAATGCTACTAACCATAGCAAACAATACCAAATTCACCTAAATTACTTCGGCTATCAAAAATCACCCCAACTACACTTTACAGCAACAAACTAAGCCCAATCACTTTAAAATTACAAAAAAATGCTAAAAATCATAACAAACTATACCAGAATCACTTAAATAACTTCGGCTACCGTAAATCACTTCCAACTATCCCTTACCACAACAAACCAAACCATATCATCTTAAAATTACAAAAAAAGGTGTACAAATCATAACAAACTATGCCAGACTCACCTAAATTACTTCGGCTAATCTAAATCATCACCAACTACCCCTTACCACAACAAACTAAACGCAATCACTTTTAAATTACAAAAAAATTCTACTAACCATAGCAAACTATGCCAAACACACCTAAATTACTTTGGCTATCAAAAATCACCCCCAACTACACTTTACAGCAACAAACTAAGCCCAATAACTTTAAAATTACAAAAAAATTCTAAAAATCATTGCAAACTATACCAGAATCACCTAAATTACTTCGGCTATCAAAAATCACCCCCAACTACACTTTACAGCAACAAACTAAGCCCAATCATTTTAAAATTACAAAAAAATGCTAAAAATAATAACAAACGATACCAGAATCACTTAAATAACTTCGGCTACCGTAAATCACCCCCAACTATCCCTTACTACAACAAACCAAACCATATCATCTTAAAATTACAGGAAAAGGTGTACAAATCATAACAAACTATGCCAGACTCACCTAAATTACTTCGGCTAATCTAAATCATCACCAACTAACCCTTACCACAACAAACTAAACGCAATCACTTTTAAATTACAAAAAAATTCTACTAACCATAGCAAACTATGCCAAACTCACCTAAATTACTTCGGCTATCAAAAATCACCCCCAACTACACTTTACAGCAACAAACTAAGCCCAATAACTTTAAAATTACAAAAAAATGCTAAAAATCATAACAAACTATACCAGAATCACCTAAATTACTTCGGCTACCGTAAATCACCCCCAACTAAACCTTACCACAACAAACCAAACCATATCATCTTAAAATTACAAAAAAAGGTGTACAAATCATTACAAAACATGCCAGACTCACCTAAATTACTTCGGCTACTCTAAATCATCACCAACTAACCTTTACCACTACAAACTAAACCCAATCACTTTTAGATTACAAAAAAATGCTACTAACCATAGCAAACTATGCCAAACTCACCTAAATTACTTCGGCTATCAAAAATCACCCCCAACTACACTTTATTGCAACAAACTAAGCCCAATCACTTTAAAATTACAAAAAAATGCTAAAAATCATAACAAACTATACCAGAATTACCTAAATTACTTCGGCTACCGTAAATCACCCCCAACTATCCCTTACCACAACAAACCACACCATATCATCCTAAAATTACAAAAAAAGGTGTACAAATCATAACAAACTATGCCAGACTCACCTAAATTACTTCGGCTACACTAAATCATCACCAGCTAACCCTTACCACAACAAACTAAACCCAATCACTTTTAAATTTCAAAAAAATGCTACTAACCATAGCAAACTAAGCCAAACTCACCTAAATTACTTCGGCTACTCTAAATCATCACCAACTAACCCTTACCACAACAAACTAAACCCAATCACTTTTAAATTACAAAAAAATGCTACTAACCATAGCAAACTATGCCAAACTCACCTAAATTACTTCGGCTATCAAAAATCACCCCCAACTACACTTTACAGCAACAAACTAAGCCCAATCACTTTAAAATTACAAAAAAATAATAAAAATAATAACAAACTATACCAGAATCACCTAAATTACTTCGGCTACCGTAAATCACCCCCAACTATCCCTTACCACAACAAACCAAACCATATCATCTTAAAATTCCAAAAAAAGGTGTACAAATCATAACAAACTATGCCAGACTTATCTAAATTACTTCGGCTACTCTAAATCATCACCAACTAACCCTTAGCACAACAAACTAAACCCAATCACTTTTAAATTACAAAAAAATGCTACTAACCATAGCAAACTATGCCAAACTCACCTAAATTACTTCGGCTATCAAAAATCACCCCCAACTACACTTTACAGCAACAAACAAAGCCCAATCACTTTAAAATAACAAAAAAATGCTAAAAATCATAACAAACTTTACCAGAATCACCTAAATTACTTCGGCTACCGTAAATCACCCCCAACTATCCCTTACCACAACAAACCAAACCATATCATCTTAAAATTACAAAAAAAGGTGTACAAATCATAACAAACTATGCCAGATTCACCTAAATTACTTCGGCTACTCTAAATCATCACCAACTAACCCTTACCACAACAAACTAAACCCAATCACTTTTAAATTACAAAAAAATGCTACTAACCATAGCAAACTATGCCAAACTCACCTAAGTTACATCGGCTATCAAAAATCACCCCCAACTACACTTTACAGCAACAAACTAAGCCCAATCACGTTAAAATTACAAAAAAAATGCTAAAAATCATAACAAACTGTACCAGAATCACCTAAATTACTTCGGCTACCGTAAATCACCCCCAACTATCCCTTACCACAACAAACCAAACCATATCATCTTAAAATTACAAAAAAAGGTGTACAAATCATAACAAATTATGCCAGACTCACCTAAATTACTTCGGCTACTCTAAATCATCACCAACTAACCCTTTCCACAACAAACTAAACCCAATCACTTTTAAATTACAAAAAAATGCTACTAACCATAGCAAACTATGCCAAACTCACCTAAATTACTTCGGCTATCAAAAATCACCCCTAACTACACTTTACAGCAACAAACTAAGCCCAATCACTTTAAAATTACAAAAAAATGCTAAAAATCATAACAAACTATACCAGAATCACCTAAATTATTTCGGCTACCGTAAATCACCCCCAACTATCCCTTACCACAACAAACCAAACCATATCATCTTAAAATTACAAAAAAGGTGTACAAATCATAACAAACTATGCCAGACTCACCTAAATTACTTCGGCTACTCTAAATCATCACCAACTAACCCTTACCAAAACAAACTAAACCCAATCACTTTTAAATTACAATAAAATGCTACTAACCATAGCAAACTATGCCAAACTCACCTAAATTACTTCGGCTATCAAAAATCACCCCCAACTACACTTTACAGCAACAAACTAAGCCCAATCACTTTAAAATTACAAAAAAATGCTAAAAATCATAACAAACTGTACCAGAATCATCTAAATTACTTCGGCTACCGTAAATCACCCCCCACTATCCCTTACCACAACAAACCAAATAATATCATCTTAAAATTACAAAAAAAGGTGTACAAATCATAACAAACTATGCCAGACTCACCTAAATTACTTTGGCTACTCTAAATCATCACCAACTAACCCTTACCACAACAAACTAAACCCAATCAGTTTTAAATTACAAAAAAATGCTACTAACCATAGCAAACTATGCCAAACTCACCTAAATTACTTCGGCTATCAAAAATCAGCCCCAACTACACTTTACAGCAACAAACTAAGCCCAATCACTTTAAAATTACAAAAAAATGCTAAAAATCATAACAAACTATACCAGAATCACCTAAATTACTTCGGCTACCGTAAATCACCCCCAACTATCCCTTACCACAACAAACCAAACCATATCATCTTAAAATTACAAAAAAAGGTGTACAAATCATAACAAACTATGCCAGACTCACCTAAATTACTTCGGCTACTCTAAATCATCACCAACTAACCCTTACCACAACAAACTAAACCCAATCACTTTTAAATTACAAAAAAATGCTACTAACCATAGCAAACTATGCCAAACTCACCTAAATTACTTCGGCTATCAAAAATCACCCCCAACTAAAAATCATAACAAACTATACCAGAATCACCTAAATTACTTCGGCTACCGTAAATCACCCCCAACTATCCCTTACCACAACAAACCAAACCATATCATCTTAAAATTACAAAAAAAGCTGTACAAATCATAACAAACTATGCCAGACTCACCTAAATTACTTCGGCTACTCTAAACCATCACCAACTAACCCTTACCACAACAAACTAAACCCAATCATTTTTAAATTAGAAAAAAATGCTACTAACCATAGCAAACTATGCCAAACTCACCTAAATTACTTCGGCTATCAAAAATCACCCCCAACTACACTTTACAGCAACAAACTAAGCCGAATCACTTTAAAATTACAAAAAAATGCTAAAAATTATAACAAACTATACCAGAATCACCTAAATTACTTCGGCTACCGTAAATCACCCCCAACTTTGCCTTACCACAACAAACCAAACCATATCATCTTAAAATTACAAAAAAAAGTGTAAAAATCATAACAAACTATGCCAGACTCACCTAAATTACTTCGGCTACTCTAAATCATCATATAGTTTTGTTTAGTTTGTTATGATTTTTGGCATTTTTTTTTAATTTTAAAGTGATTGGGCTTAGTTTGTTGCTGTAAAGCGTAGTTGGGGGTGATTTTTGATAGCCGATGTAATTTAGGTGAGTTTGGCATAGCTTGCTATGGTTAGTAGCATTTTTTTGTAATTTAAATGTGATTGGGTTTAGTTTGTTGTGGTAAGGGTTAGTTGGTGATGATTTAGAGTAGCCGAAGTAGTTTAGGTGAGTCTGGCATAGTTTGTTATGATTTGTACACCTTTTTTTGTAATTTTAAGATGATATGATTTGGTTTGTTGTGGTAAGGGATAGTTGGGGGTGATTTACGGTAGCCGAAGTAATTTAGGTGATTCTGGTATAGTTTGTTATGATTTTTAGCATTTTTTTGTAATTTTAAAGTGATTGGGCTTCGTTTGTTGCTGTAAAGTGTAGTTGGGGGTGATTTTTGATAGCCGAAGTAATTTAGGTGAGTTTGGCCTAGTTTGCTATGGTTAGTAGCATTTCTTTGTAATTTAAAAGTGATTGGGTTTAGTTTGTTGTGGTAAGGGTTAGTTGGTGATGATTTATGGTAGCCGAAGTAATTTAGGTGAGTTTGGCATAGTTTGCTATGGTTAGTAGCATTTTTTTGTAATTTAAAAGTGATTGGGTTTAGTTTGTTGTGGTAAGGCTTAGTTGGTTATGATTTAGAGTAGCCGAAGTAATTTAGGTAAGTCTGGCATAGTTTGTTATAATTTGTACACCTTTTTTTGTAATTTTAAGATGATATGGTTTGGTTTGTTGTGGTAAGGGATAGTTGGGGGTGATTTACGGTAGCCGAAGTAATTTAGGTGATTCTGGTATAGTTTGTTATGATTTTTAGCATTTTTTTGTAATTTTAAAGTGATTGGGCTTAGTTTGTTGCTGTAAGGTGTAGTTGGGGGTGATTTTTGATAGCCGAAGTAATTTAGGTGAGTTTGGCATAGTTTGCTATGGTTAGTAGCATTTTTTTGTAATTTAAAAATGATTGGGTTTAGTTTGTTGTGGTAAGGGTTAGTTGGTGATGATTTATGGTAGCCGAAGTAATTTAGGTGAGTTTGGCATAGTTTGCTATGGTTAGTAGCATTTTTTTGTAATTTAAAATTGATTGGGTTTAGTTTGTTGTGGTAAGGGTTAGTTGGTGTTGATTTAGAGTAGCCGAAGTAATTTAGGTCAGTCTGGCATAGTTTGTTATGATTTGTACACCTTTTTTTGTAATTTTAAGATAATATGGTTTGGTTTGTTATGGTAAGGGATAGTTGGGGGTGATTTACGGTAGCCGAAGTAATTTAGGTTATTCTGGTATAGTTTGTTATGATTTTTAGCATTTTTTTGTAATTTTAAAGTGATTGGGCTTAGTTTGTTGCTGTAAAGTGTAGTTGGGGGTGATTTTTGATAGCCGAAGTAATTTAGGTGAGTTTGGCATAGTTTACTATGGTTAGTAGCATTTTTTTGTAATTTAAAAGTGATTGGGTTTAGTTTGTTGTGGTAAGGGTTAGTTGGTGATGATTTAGAGTAGCCGAAGTAATTTAGGTGAGTCTGGCATAGTTTGTTATGATTTGTACACCTTTTTTTGTAATTTTAAAATGATATGGTTTGGTTTGTTGTGGTAAGGGATAGTTGGGGGTGATTTACGGTAGCCGAAGTAATTTAGGTGATTCTGGTATAGTTTGCTATGATTTTTAGCATTTTTTTGTAATTTTAAAGTGATTGGGCTTAGTTTGTTGCTGTAAAGTGTAGTTGGGGGTGATTTTTGATATCCGAAGTAATTTAGGTGAGTTTGGCATAGTTTGCTATGGTTAGTAGCATTTTTTTGTAATTTAAGAGTTATTGGGTTTAGTTTGTTGTGGTAAGGGTTAGTTGGTGATGATTTATGGTAGCCGAAGTAATTTAGGTGAGTTTGGCATAGTTTGCTATGGTTAGAAGCATTTTTTTGTAATTTAAAAGTGATTGGGTTTAGGTTGTTGTGGTAAGGGTTAGTTGGTGGTGATTTAGAGTAGCCGAAGTAATTTAGGTGAGTCTGGCATAGTTTGTTATGATTTGTACACTTTTTTTTGTAATTTTAAGATAATATGGTTTGGTTTGTTGTGGTAAGGGATAGTTGGGGGTGATTTACGGTAGCCGAAGTAATTTAGGTGATTCTGGTATAGTTTGTTATGATTTTTAGCATTTTTTTGTAATTTCAAAGTGATTGGGCTTAGTTTGTTGCTGTAAAGTGTAGTTGGGGGTGATTTTTGATAGCCGAAGTAATTTAGGTGAGTTTGGCATAGTTTGCTATGGTTAGTAGCATTTTTTTGTAATTTAAAAGTGATTGGGTTTAGTTTGTTGTGGTAAGGGTTAGTTGGTGATGATTTAGAGTAGCCGAAGTAATTTAGGTGAGTCTGGCATAGTTTGTTATGATTTGAACACCTTTTTTTGTAATTTTAAGATGATATGGTTTGGTTTGTTGTGGTAAGGTATAGTTGGGGGTGATTTAAGGTTGCCGAAGTAATTTAGGTGATTCTGATATAGTTTGCTATGATTTTTAGCATTTTTTTGTAATTTTAAAGCGACTGGGCTTAGTTTGTTGCTGTAAAGTGTAGTTGGGGGTGATTTTTAATATCCGAAGTAATTTAGGTGAGTTTGGCATAGTTTGCTATGGTTAGTAGCATTTTTTTGTAATTTAAAAGTGATTGGGTTTAGTTTGTTGTGGTAAGGGTTAGTTGGTGATGATTTATGGTAGCCGAAGTAATTTAGGTGAGTTTGGCATAGTTTGCTATGGTTAGTAGCATTTTTTTGTAATTTAAAAGTGATTGGGTTTAGTTTGTTGTGGTAAGGGTTAGTTGGTGATGATTTAGAGTAGCGGAAGTAATTCAGGTGAGTCTGGCATAGTTTGTTATGATTTGTACACCTTTTTTTGTAATTTTAAGATGATATGGTTTGGTTTGTTGTGGTAAGGTATAGTTGGGGGTGATTTACGGTTGCCGAAGTAATTTAGCTGATTCTGGTATAGTTTGCTATGATTTTTAGCATTTTTTTGTAATTTTAAAGTGACTGGGCTTAGTTTGTTGCTGTAAAGTGTAGTTGGGGGTTATTTTTGATATCCGAAGTAATTTAGGTGAGTTTGGCATAGTTTGCTATGGTTAGTAGCATTTTTTTGTAATTTAAAAGTGATTGGGTTTAGTTTGTTGTGGTAAGGGTTAGTTGGTGATGATTTAGAGTAGCCGAAGTAATTTAGGTGAGTCTGGCATAGTTTGTTATGATTTGTACACCTTTTTTTGTAATTTTAAGATGATATGGTTTGGTTTGTTGTGGTAAGGATAGTTGGGGGTGATTTACGGTAGCCGAAGTAATTTAGGTGATTCTGGTATAGTTTGCTATGATTTTTAGCACTTTTTTGTAATTTTAAAGTGATTGGGCTTAGTTTGTTGCTGTAAAGTGTAGTTGGGGGTGACTTTTGATAGCCGAAGTAATTTAGGTGAGTTTGGCATAGTTTGCTATGGTTAGTAGCATTTTTTTGTAATTTAAAAGCGATTGGGTTTAGTTTGTTGTGGTAAGGGTTAGTTGGTGATGATTTAGAGTAGCCGAAGTAATTTAGGTGACTCTGGCATAGTTTGTTATGATTTGTACACTTTTTTTTTGTATTTTTAAGATGATATGGTTTGGTTTGTTGTGGTAAGGGATAGTTGGGGGTGATTTACGGTAGCCGAAGTAATTTAGGTGATTCTGGTATAGTTTGTTATGATTTTTAACATTTTTTTGTAATTTTAAAGTTATTGGGCTTAGTTTGTTGCTGTAAAGTGTAGTTGGGGGTGATTTTTGATAGCCGAAGTAATTTAGGTGAGTTTGGCATAGTTTGCTATGGTTAGTAGCATTATTTTGTAATTTAAAAGTGATTGGGTTTAGTTTGTTGTGGTAAGGGTTAGTTGGTGATGATTTAGAGTAGCCGAAGTAATTTAGGTGAGTTTGGCATAGTTTGCTATGGTTAGAAGCATTTTTTTGTAATTTAAAAGTGATTGGGTTTAGTTTGTTGTGGTAAGGGGTAGTTGGTGGTGATTTAGAGTAGCCGAAGTAATTTAGGTGAGTCTGGCATAGTTTGTTATGATTTGTACACTTTTTTTGTAATTTTAAGATAATATGGTTTGGTTTGTTGTGGTAAGGGATAGCTGGGGGTGATTTACGGTAGCCGAAGTAATTTAGCTGATTCTGGTATAGTTTGCTATGATTTTTAGCATTTTTTTGTAATTTTAAAGTGACTGGGCTTAGTTTGTTGCTGTAAAGTGTAGTTGGGGGTTATTTTTGATATCCGAAGTAATTTAGGTGAGTTTGGCATAGTTTGCTATGGTTAGTAGCATTTTTTTGTAATTTAAAAGTGATTGGGTTTAGTTTGTTGTGGTAAGGGTTAGTTGGTGATGATTTAGAGTAGCCGAAGTAATTTAGGTGAGTCTGGCATAGTTTGTTATGATTTGTACACTTTCTTTTGTAATTTTAAGATGATATGGTTTGGTTTGTTGTGTTAAGGTATAGTTGGGGGTGATTTACGGTAGCCGAAGTAATTTAGGTGATTCTGGTATAGTTTGTTATGATTTTTAGCATTTTTTTGTAATTTTAAAGTGATTGGGCTTAGTTTGTTGCTGTAAAGTGTAGTTGGGGGTGATTTTTGATAGCCGAAGTAATTTAGGTGAGTTTGGCATAGTTTGCTATGGTTAGTAGCATTTTTTTGTAATTTAAAAGTGATTGGGTTTAGTTTGTTGTGGTAAGGGTTACTTGGTGATGATTTAGAGCAGCGGAAGTAATTCAGGTGAGTCTGGCATAGTTTGTTATGATTTGTACACCTTTTTTTGTAATTTTAAGATGATATGGTTTGGTTTGTTGTGGTAAGGTATAGTTGGGGATGATTTACGGTTGCCGAAGTAATTTAGCTGATTCTGGTATAGTTTGCTATGATTTTTAGCATTTTTTTGTAATTTTAAAGTGACTGGGCTTAGTTTGTTGCTGTAAAGTGTAGTTGGGGGTTATTTTTGATATCCGAAGTAATTTAGGTGAGTTTGGCATAGTTTGCTATGGTTAGTAGCATTTTTTTGTAATTTAAAAGTGATTGGGTTTAGTTTGTTGTGGTAAGGGTTAGTTGGTGATGATTTAGAGTAGCCGAAGTAATTTAGGTGAGTCTGGCATAGTTTGTTATGATTTGTACATTTTTTTTTGTAATTTTAAGATGATATGGTTTGGTTTGTTGTGGTAAGGGATAGTTGGGGGTGATTTACGGTAGCCGAAGTAATTTAGGTGATTCTGGTATAGTTTGTTATGATTTTTAGCATTTTTTTGTAATTTTAAAGTGATTGGGCTTAGTTTGTTGCTGTAAAGTGTAGTTGGGGGTGATTTTTGATAGCCGAAGTAATTTAGGTGAGTTTGGCATAGTTTGCTATGGTTAGTAGCATTTTTTTGTAATTTAAAAGTGATTGGGTTTAGTTTGTTGTGGTAAGGGTTAGTTGGTGATGATTTATGGTAGCCGAAGTAATTTAGGTGAGTTTGGCATAGTTTGCTATGGTTAGTAACATTTTTTTGTAATTTAAAAGTGATTGGGTTTAGTTTGTTGTGGTAAGGGTTAGTTGGTGATGATTTAGAGTAGCCGAAGTAATTTAGGTGACTCTGGCTTAGTTTGTTATGATTTGTACACCTTTTTTTGTAATTTTAAGATGATATGGTTTGGTTTGTTGTGGTAAGGATAGTTGGGGGTGATTTACGGTAGCCGAAGTAATTTAGGTGATTCTGGTATAGTTTGCTATGATTTTTAGCACTTTTTTGTAATTTTAAAGTGATTGGGCTTAGTTTGTTGCTGTAAAGTGTAGTTGGGGGTGACTTTTGATAGCCGAAGTAATTTAGGTGAGTTTGGCATAGTTTGCTATGGTTAGTAGCATTTTTTTGTAATTTAAAAGCGATTGGGTTTAGTTTGTTGTGGTAAGGGTTAGTTGGTGATGATTTAGAGTAGCCGAAGTAATTTAGGTGAGTCTGGCATAGTTTGTTATGATTTGTACACCTTTTTTTGTAATTTTAAGATGATATGGTTTGGTTTGTTGTGGTAAGAGATAGTTGGGGGTTATTTACGGTAGCCGAAGTAATTTAGGTGATTCTGGTATAGTTTGTTATGATTTTTAGCATTTTTTTGTAATTTTAAAGTGATTGGGCTTAGTTTGTTGTTGTAAAGTGTAGTTGGGGGTGATTTTTGATAACCGAAGTAATTTAGGTGAGTTTGGCATAGTTTGCTATAGTTAGTAGCATTTTTTTGTAATTTAAAAGTGATTGGGTTAAATTTGTTGTGGTAAGGTTTAGTTGGTGATGATTTAGAGTAGCCGAAGTAATTTAGGTGAGTCTGGCATAGTTTGTTATGATTTGTACACCTTTTTTTGTAATTTTAAGATGACATGGTTTGGTTTGTTGTGGTAAGGGATAGTTGGGGGTGATTTACGGTAGCCGAAGTAATTTAGGTGATTCTGGTATAGTTTGTTATGATTTTTAGCATTTTTTTGTAATTTTAAAGTGATTGGGCTTAGTTTGTTGCTGTAAAGTGTAGTTGGGGGTGATTTCTGATAGCCGAAGTAATTTAGGTGAGTTTGGCAAAGTTTGCTATGGTTAGTAGCATTTTTTTGTAATTTAAAAGTGATTGGGTTTAGTTTGTTGTGGTAAGGGTTAGTTGGTGATGATTTAGAGTAGCCGAAGTAATTTAGGTGAGTCTGGCATAGTTTGTTATGATTTGTACACCTTTTTTGTAATTTTAAGATGATATGGTTTGGTTTGTTGTGGTAAGGGATAGTTGGGGGTGATTTACGGTAGCCGAAGTAATTTAGGTGATTCTGGTATAGTTTGTTATGATTTTTAGCTTTTTTTGTAATTATAAAGTGATTGGGCTTAGTTTGTTGCTTTAAAGTGTTGTTGGGGGTGATTTTTGATAGCCGAAGTAATTTAGGTGAGTTTGGCATAGTTTGCTATTGTTAGTAGAATTTTTTTGTAATTTAAAAGTGATTGGGTTTAGTTTGTTGTGGTAAGGGTTAGTTGGTGATGATTTAGAGTAGCCGAAGTAATTTAGATGAGTCTGGCATAGTTTGTTATGATTTGTACACCTTTTTTTGTAATTTTAAGATGATATGGTTTGGTTTGTTGTGGTAAGGGATAGTTGGGGGTGATTTACGGTAGCCGAAGTAATTTAGGTAATTCTGGTATAGTTTGTTATGATTTTTAGCATTTTTTTGTAATTTTAAAGTGATTGGGCTTAGTTTGTTGCTGTAAAGTGTAGTTGGGGGTGATTTTTGATAGCCGAAGTAATTTAGGTGAGTTTGGCAAAGTTTGCTATGGTTAGTAGCATTTTTTTGTAATTTAAAAGTGATTGGGTTTAGTTTGTTGTGGTAAGGGTTAGTTGGTGATGATTTAGAGTAGCCGAAGTAATTTAGGTGAGTCTGGCATAGTTTGTTATGATTTGTACACCTTTTTTGTAATTTTAAGATGATATGGTTTGGTTTGTTGTGGTAAGGGATAGTTGGGGGTTATTTACGGTAGCCGAAGTAATTTAGGTGATTCTGGTATAGTTTGTTATGATTTTTAGCTTTTTTTGTAATTATAAAGTGATTGGGCTTAGTTTGTTGCTTTAAAGTGTTGTTGGGGGTGATTTTTGATAGCCGAAGTAATTTAGGTGAGTTTGGCATAGTTTGCTATTGTTAGTAGAATTTTTTTGTAATTTAAAAGTGATTGGGTTTAGTTTGTTGTGGTAAGGGTTAGTTGGTGATGATTTAGAGTAGCCGAAGTAATTTAGATGAGTCTGGCATAGTTTGTTATGATTTGTACACCTTTTTTTGTAATTTTAAGATGATATGGTTTGGTTTGTTGTGGTAAGGGATAGTTGGGGGTGATTTACGGTAGCCGAAGTAATTTAGGTGATTCTGGTATAGTTTGTTATGATT
The DNA here is from genome assembly GCA_964023215.1 of Eledona agricola. Classification (NCBI taxonomy): domain Eukaryota; kingdom Metazoa; phylum Arthropoda; class Insecta; order Coleoptera; family Tenebrionidae; genus Eledona; species Eledona agricola. The sequence goes on along the minus strand of CAXIEJ010000215.1, from coordinate 20,456 downwards.
TTTAGCATTTTTTTGTAATTTTAAAGTGATTGGGCTTAGTTTGTTCCTGTAAAGTGTAGTTGGGGGTAATTTTTGATAGCCGAAGTAATTTAGGTGAGTTTGGCATAGTTTGCTATGGTTAGTAGCATTTTTTTGTAATTTAAAAGTGATTGGGTTTAGTTTGTTGTGGTAAGGGTTAGTTGGTGATGATTTAGAGTAGCCGAAGAAATTTAGGTGAGTCTGGCATAGTTTGTTATGATTTGTACACCTTTTTTTGTAATTTTAAGATGATATGGTTTGGTTTGTTGTGGTAAGGGATAGTTGGGGGTGATTTACGGTAGCCGAAGTAATGTAGGTGATTCTGGTATAGTTTGTTATGATTTTTAGAATTTTTTTGTAATTTTAATGTAATTAGGCTTAGTTTGTTCCTGTAAAGTGTAGTTGGGTGTGATTTTTGATAGCCGAAGTAGTTTAGGTGAGTTTGGCATAGTTTGCTATGGTTAGTAGCATTTTTTTGTAATTTAAAAGTGATTGGGTTTAGTTTGTTGTGGTAAAGGTTAGTTGGTGATGATTTAGAGTAGCCGAAGTAATTTAGGTAAGTCTGGCATAGTTTGTTATGATTTGTACACCTTTTTTGTAATTTTAAGATGATATGGTTTGGTTTGTTGTGGTAAGGGATAGTTGGGGGTGATTTACGGTAGCCGAAGTAATTTAGGTGACTTTGGTATAGTTTGTTATGATTTTTAGAATTTTTTTGTAATTTTAAAGTGATTGGGCTAAGTTTGTTGCTGTAAAGTGTAGTTGGGGGTGATTTTTGATAGCCGAAGTAATTTAGGTGAGTTTGGCATAGTTTGCTATGGTTAGAAGCATTTTTTGGTAATTTAAAAGTGATTGGGTTTAGTTTGTTGTGGTAAGGGTTAGTTGGTGATGATTTAGAGTAGCCGAAGTAATTTAGGTGAGTCTGGCATAGTTTGGTATGATTTGTACATCTTTTTTTGTAATTTTAAGAAGATATGGTTTGGTTTGTTGTGGTAAGGGATAGTTGGGTGTGATTTACGGTAGCCGAAGTAATTTAGGTGATTCTGGTATAGTTTGTTATAATTTTTAGCATTTTTTTGTAATTTTAAAGTGATTGGGCTTAGTTTGTTGCTGTAAAGTGTAGTTGGGGGTGATTTTTGATAGCCGAAGTAATTTAGGTGAGTTTGGCATAGTTTGCTATGGTTAGTAGCATTTTTTTGTAATTTAAAAGTGATTGGGTTTAGTTTGTTGTGGTAAGGGTTAGTTGGTGATGATTTAGAGTAGCCGAAGTGATTTAGGTGAGTCTGGCATAGTTTGTTATGATTTGTACACCTTTTTTGTAATTTTAAGATGATATGGTTTGGTTTGTTGTGGTAAAGGATAGTTGGGGTGATTTACTGTAGCCGAAGTAATTTAGGTGATTCTGGTATAGTTTGTTATGATTTTTAGAATTTTTTTGTAATTTTTTAGTCATTGGGCTAAGTTTGTTGCTGTAAAGTGTAGTTGGGGGTGATTTTTGATAGCCGAAGTAATTTAGGTGAGTTTGGCATAGTTTGCTATGGTTAATAGCATTTTTTTGTAATTTAAAAGTGAATGGGGTTAGTTTGTTGTGGTAAGGGTTAGTTGGTGATGATTTAGAGTAGCCGCAGTAATTTAGGTGTGTCTGGCATAGTTTGTTATGATATGTACACCTTTTTTTGTAATTTTAAAATGATATGGTTTGGTTTGTTGTGGTAAGGGATAGTTGGGGGTGATTTACGGTAGCCGAAGTAATTTAGGTAATTCTGGTATAGTTTGTTATGATTTTTAACATTTTTTTGTAATTTTAAAGTGATTGGGCTTAGTTTGTTGCTGTAAGGTGTAGTTGGGGGTGATTTTTGATAGCCAAGTAATTTAGGTGAGTTTGGCATAGTTTGCTATGGTTAGTAGCATTTTTTTGTAATTTGAAAGTGATTAGGTTTAGTTTGTTGTGGTAAGGGTTAGTTGGTGATGATTTAGAGTAGCCGAAGTAATTTAGGTGAGTCTGGCATAGTTTGTTATGTTTTTTTTTGTAATTTTAAGATGATATGGTTTGGTTTGTTGTGGTAAGGGATAGTTGGGGTGATTTACGGTAGTCGAAGTAATTTAGGTGATTCTGGTATAGTTTGTTATGATTTTTAGAATTTTTTTGTAATTTTAAAGTGATTGGGCTTAGTTTGTTGCTGTAAAGTGTAGTTGGGGGTGATTTTTGATAGCCGAAGTAATTTAGGTGAGTTTTGCATAGTTTCCTATGGTTAGTAGCATTTTTTTGTAATTTAAAAGTGATTGGGTTTAGTTTGTTGTGGTAAGGGTTAGTTGGTGATGATTTAGAGTAGCCGAAGTAATTTAGGTGAATCTGGCATAGTTTGTTATGATTTGTACACCTTTATTTGTAATTTTAAGATGATATGGTTTGGTTTGTTGTGGAAAGGGATAGTTGGGGGTGATTTACGGTAGCCGAAGTAATTTAGGTGATTCTGGTATAGTTTGTTATGATTTTTAGCATTTTTTTGTAATTTTAAAGTGATTGGGCTTAGTTTGTTGCTGTAAAGTGTAGTTGGGGGTGATTTTTGATAGCCGAAGTAATTTAGGTGAGTTTGGCATAGTTTCCTATGGTTAGTAGCATTTTTTTGTAATTTAAAAGTGATTGGGTTTAGTTTGTTGTGGTAAGGGTTAATTGGTGATGATTTAGAGTAGCCGAAGTAATTTAGGTGAGTCTGGCATAGTTTGTTATGATTTGTACACCTTTTTTTGTAATTTTAAGAAGATATGGTTTGGTTTGTTGTGGTAAGGGATAGTTGGGTGTGATTTACGGTAGCCGAAGTAATTTAGGTGATTCTGGTATAGTTTGTTATAATTTTTAGCATTTTTTTGTAATTTTTTAGTCATTGGGCTAAGTTTGTTGCTGTAAAGTGTAGTTGGGGGTGATTTTTGATAGCCGAAGTAATTTAGGTGAGTTTGGCATAGTTTGCTATGGTTAGTAGCATTTTTTTGTAATTTAAAAGTGATTGGGTTTAGTTTGTTGTGGTAAGGGTTAGTTGGTGATGATTTAGAGTAGCCGCAGTAATTTAGGTGTGTCTGGCATAGTTTGTTATGATATGTACACCTTTTTTTGTAATTTTAAAATGATATGGTTTGGTTTGTTGTGGTAAGGGATAGTTGGGGGCGATTTACGGTAGCCGAAGTAATTTAGGTGATTCTGGTATAGTTTGTTATGATTTTTAACATTTTTTTGTAATTTTAAAGTGATTGGGCTTAGTTTGTTGCTGTAAAGTGTAGTTGGGGGTGATTTTTGATAGCCAAGTAATTTAGGTGAGTTTGGCATAGTTTGCTATGGTTAGTAGCATTTTTTTGTAACTTAAAAGTGATTAGGTTTAGTTTGTTGTGGTAAGGGTTAGTTGGTGATGATTTAGAGTAGCCGAAGTAATTTAGGTGAGTCTGGCATAGTTTGTTATGTTTTTTTTTTTTGTAATTTTAAGATGATATGGTTTGGTTTGTTGTGGTAAGGGATAGATGGGGGGTGATTTACGGTAGCCGAAGTAATTTAGGTGATTCTGGTATAGTTTGTTATGATTTTTAGCATTTTTTTGTAATTTTAAAGTGATTGGGCTTAGTTTGTTGCTGTAAAGTGTAGTTGGGGGTGATTTTTGATAGCCGAAGTAATTTAGGTGAGTTTGGCATAGTTTGCTATGGTTAGTAGCATTTTTTTGTAATTTAAAAGTGATTGGGTATAGTTTGTTGTGGTAAGGGTTAGTTGGTGATGATTTAGAGAAGCTGAAGTAATTTAAGTGCGTCTGGCATAGTTTGTTATGATTTGTACACCTTTTTTTGTAAGATGATATGGTTTGGTTTGTTGTGGTAAGGGCTAGTTGGGGGTGATTTACGGTAGCCGAAGTAATTTAGGTGATTCTGGTATAGTTTGTTATAAATTTTAACATTTTTTTGTAATTTGAAAGTGATTGGGCTTAGTTTGTTGCTGTAAAGTGTAGTTGGGGGTGATTTTTGATAGCCAAAGTAATTTAGGTGAGTTTAGCATAGTTTGCTATGGTTAGTAGCATTTTTTTGTAATTTAAAAGTGATTGGGTTTAGTTTGTTGTGGTAAGTGTTAGTTGGTGATGATTTAGAGTAGCCGAAGTAATTTAGGTGAGTCTGGCATAGTTTGTTATGTTTTTTTTTTGTAATTTTAAGATGATATGGTTTGGTTTGTTGTGGTAAGGGATAGTTGGGGTGATTTACGGTAGCCGAAGTAATTTAGGTGATTCTGGTATAGTTTGTTATGATTTTTAGAATTTTTTTGTAATTTTAAAGTGATTGGGCTTAGTTTGTTGCTGTAAAGTGTAGTTGGGGGTGATTTTTGATAGCCGAAGTAATTTAGGTGAGTTTGGCATAGTTTCCTATGGTTAGTAGCATTTTTTTGTAATTTAAAAGTGATTGGGTTTAGTTTGTTGTGGTAAGGGTTAGTTGGTGATGATTTAGAGTAGCCGAAGTAATTTAGGTGAATCTGGCATAGTTTGTTATGATTTGTACACCTTTATTTGTAATTTTAAGATGATATGGTTTGGTTTGTTGTGGAAAGGGATAGTTGGGGGAGATTTCGGTAGCCGAAGTAATTTAGGTGATTCTGGTATAGTTTGTTATGATTTTTAACATTTTTTTGTAATTTTAAAGTGATTGGGCTTAGTTTGTTGCTGTAAAGTGTAGTTGGGGGTGATTTTTGATAGCCGAAATAATTTAGGTGAGTTTGGCATAGTTTCCTATGGTTAGTAGCATTTTTTTGTAATTTAAAAGTGATTGGGTTTAGTTTGTTGTGGTAAGGGTTAGTTGGTGATGATTTAGAGTAGCCGAAGTAATTTAGGTGAGTCTGGCATAGTTTGTTATGATTTGTACACCTTTTTTTGTAATTTTAAGAAGATATGGTTTGGTTTGTTGTGGTAAGGGATAGTTGGGTGTGATTTACGGTAGCCGAAGTAATTTAGGTGATTCTGGTATAGTTTGTTATAATTTTTAGCATTTTTTTGTAATTTTTTAGTCATTGGGCTAAGTTTGTTGCTGTAAAGTGTAGTTGGGGGTGATTTTTGATAGCCGAAGTAATTTAGGTGAGTTTGGCATAGTTTGCTATGGTTAGTAGCATTTTTTTGTAATTTAAAAGTGATTTAGTTTAGTTTGTTGTGGTAAGTATTAGTTGGTGATGATTTAGAGTAGCCGCAGTAATTTAGGTGTGTCTGGCATAGTTTGTTATGATATGTACACCTTTTTTTGTAATTTTAAAATGATATGGTTTGGTTTGTTGTGGTAAGGGATAGTTGGGGGTGCTTTACGGTAGCCGAAGTAATTTAGGTGATTCTGGTATAGTTTGTTATGATTTTTAACATTTTTTTGTAATTTTAAAGTGATTGGGCTTAGTTTGTTGCTGTAAAGTGTAGTTGGGGGTGATTTTTGATAGCCAAGTAATTTAGGTGAGTTTGGCATAGTTTGCTATGGTTAGTAGCATTTTTTTGTAACTTAAAAGTGATTAGGTTTAGTTTGTTGTGGTAAGGGTTAGTTGGTGATGATTTAGAGTAGCCGAAGTAATTTAGGTGAGTCTGGCATAGTTTGTTATGTTTTTTGTTTTTTTTGTAATTTTAAGATGATATGGTTTGGTTTGTTGTGGTAAGGGATAGTTGGGGGGTGATTTACGGTAGCCGAAGAAATTTAGGTGATTCTGGTATAGTTTGTTATGATTTTTAGCATTTTTTTGTAATTTTAAAGTGATTGGGCTTAGTTTGTTGCTGTAAAGTGTAGTTGGGGGTGATTTTTGATAGCCGAAGTAATTTAGGTGAGTTTGGCATAGTTTGCTATGGTTAGTAGCATTTTTTTGTAATTTAAAAGTGATTGGGTATAGTTTGTTGTGGTAAGGGTTAGTTGGTGATGATTTAGAGTAGCTGAAGTAATTTAGGTGCGTCTGGCATAGTTTGTTATGATTTGTACGCCTTTTTTTGTAATTTTAAGATGATATGGTTTGGTTTGTTGTGGTAAGGGATAGTTGAGGGTGATTTACGGTAGCCGAAGTAATTTAGGTGATTCTGGTATAGTTTGTTATGAATTTTAACATTTTTTTGTAATTTTAAAGTGATTGGGCATAGTTTGTTGCTGTAAAGTGTAGTTGGGGGTGATTTTTGATAGCCAAAGTAATTTAGGTGAGTTTGGCATAGTTTGCTATGGTTAGTAGCATTTTTTTGTAATTTAAAAGTGATTGGGTTTAGTTTGTTGTGGTAAGTGTTAGTTGGTGATGATTTAGAGTAGCCGAAGTAATTTAGGTGAGTCTGGCATAGTTTGTTATGTTTTTTTTTTGTAATTTTAATATGATATGGTTTGGTTTGTTGTGGTAAGGGATATTTGGGGGTGATTTACGGTAGCCGAAGTAATTTAGGTGATTCTGGTATAGTTTGTTATGATTTTTAGCATTTTTTTGTAATTTTAAAGTGATTGGGCTTAGTTTGTTGCTGTAAAGTGTAGTTGGGGGTGATTTTTGATAGCCGAAGTAATTTAGGTGAGTTTGGCATAGTTTGCTATGGTTAGTAGCTTTTTTTTGTAATTTAAAAGTGATTGGGTTTAGTTTGTTGTGGTAAGGGTTAGTTGGTGATGATTTAGAGTAGCCGAAGTAATTTAGGTGAGTCTGGCATAGTTTGTTATGATTTGTACACCTTTATTTGTAACTAGCTGAATGTACCCGGCGTTGCCCGGACGTAGATTAAATAAACGCAGTGTTGACAAAAGTGGTGTATTTGTGATGTAGACTAATCGACATTATAATACAATTAAACAGAAATGCTCTACTTTTCCAATCACAAAATAAAAAATTTGCTGAAATTAACCTGCATTGCCAGGACCGGGTACTTCAATATGATTTGGAAAATGACGATAATTTCGTTTCTGGGTGCAAGCTCCTTTTTTTTCACTCTTTTTCACTCTTCAAGAGAAGGAGAGTTGACAGAGAAGCTGAACTATTCCAAATTATTCCCATTTAGTTCTCTAACAACGTTAAAGAATGTCGTCGAAAAATGTTGAAATATATAAATAAATAATTTCACACCATAAAAACGATGTATTTGGTGTAGTTTCGGATGATAAGGTTTTTTTTGGGGATTGTTTTGAATGGTTATTGATGGTTGGCGGGGTTTAGCTTTGGCGGATTAAACGAAACTTTTGGTAATTTTAATGCGATTGGGTTTAGTTTGGCTTGGTAAGAAGTGGTTGGGGTGATATAGCGGAAGTCGAAGTAATTTATGCGAGTTTAGCGTAGTTTGCTTGTAATTCGTAATTTTTTTACATTTTAGGTTGATGTGGGGTAGTTTGGAATGGCAAGTGTATGATTTTTGAGAGTAGTTTGGAATGGTACATTATGTTTAGGGGTTTTTAACGTATTCAGGTAAAATATACAGAAAATTTGGTAATTTTAAAATGAACAATTATAGTGCGAACCTCTTGAGCTCTATTTTCGGTAATAAAATGCAATAGGAAAGATAGTAAAAAAGACTATTTCCATCACTTTTCAGAGGAATTATACGTGGTGGTATTTGTACCCCGCTTACTATTCCTCCATCTTAGTTATAAATAATGCAGAACAATAATGAACACAATGTACATAAAATAAATAGTGTAAATCGTGTATAAGCACACATTACTTATGATGTCAGTGAAATCCGGTAAAACTGCAAATTTCGGATTTTGGCCGGAGCAGGTTTGGTGAAGATCAAATACACCACTATCATTAAATGAACGTAAAAATTAGCGTACGGTATATAAGTGGAGTCCGGTACGATGATGGTAATTTTTCGAAAATCGATTGTGGAGGTATTTACTTAACGTCAAGAACAAATCGGGAATATTATATTAAAAAAATTTATTTAATATCGATAGAACTTCGAATACTGATGCGTCGCCTCGACCTTGGCGACGTTGAGTACCAGCGTTCCAGACGCTGAAGCAGCAATTTTAACAATTATATTAGGTGCACGTGCCTAGTGCGTATTAAAAAAATTTGGATTACCAAATAATACTCGCGCAGGTGTACTCGACTGGCCCGTCATAATTTGCACAAAATGAATTAACATACTAAAGTATATAAATATTTTGACGGGAATGTGGTGGGTGTAAAAATCTTATTCGGCCTCTCCGACAAACTAACACTTGTTTACATTAACATGCATGCCTTCATGGACCTGTGACGAATTACAAACAAATATCAAAATTTCAAGTGTTCCATTTGATTTCGTTTCTGGATGCAAGCGGTTTTTTTCACTCTTGTCAGTCTGAACTTATTACATAGTGATATTTTCACATCCAGGTGCCCTAAATTTATTTTGCCGCTGATTTCAAAAATTTTTCTGGAAGGAAAGTAGTCAGCAGTGGGGCTCGTCAGGGGTGGCAGGGTTGGCAGTGCCACTCCAAGTATAAATTTACTATCGAACACAAAATTAGTTCTGTAATTCAGTTGCAGAATTATAAATTTTTCAGATATTTTCACGAAAATTTAGCGCTTACACCGCCACTGGTATGAATGTCAGTGATATCTGGTACATACAACGGTAAAAATTTCGGGGCAAATTTGGTGAAAAACAAATACACCACTATCATTAACTAAACGTAAAAATTAGCGTACAAATATAAGTGGAGTCCGGTCCGATGCTGATAATTTTTCGAAAATTGATTGGGGGCAGATTTGGTTAACGCGAGGATCAAATGTTAAATTAAAATACTTTATTTGATAGCGGTAGACCTTCGAACACTGATGCGTCGCCTCATCGAATTTGGCGACTTTGCGAACAGTTTCCGACGCTGGAGCAGCAATTTTCACAATTGTAGTTGTGTTAAAATTAAACACCGCGATCGAGTACTGCTCCACACGCTGAACCAGCAATTCTCGAATTCTAAGAAACGATAAGAAAGGCTTATCCAACGCTTGGTATGTGCGAATTTCTGCACAGACACTCAATCAAACTAAATCGAGCATCGCCTTTTCACGTTTCTGACCTTGCCCTTGACGTGGCAGGCTCCAGCTGCTTCAATAATGTAAAAATCTTATTCGGCCTCTCCAATAAACTCACATTTGTTTACATTAACACGCATTCCCTCATGGACTTGTGACGAATTACAAACAAATATTTCAACTTCAAGTGTTCCATCTAATTTCGTTTCTGGGTGCAAGCTCCTTTATTTTCACTCTAGTCAGTCTAAACTTATTACACAGAGTTATATTTTCAAATCCAGGCGCCCTAAAGAATTTTGTCGTTGTTTTCAAAAGTTCCAAGAGAAGGAGAGTTGACATAGAAGCTAAATTATTCCAAATTATTCCCATTTAGTTCTCTGACAACGTTAAAGACAATGTTGAAATATATAAATACAAAATTTTACACCATAAAAACGAAGTATTTAGGAATTATGTATAAAAAAAGTCGAAGTTATTCTTCGCTCTTGAGCTCTATTTCCGGTATTAAAAATGCAATAGGAAAGATAGTAAGAAAGACTATTTCCATCACTTTGCACGGGAATTATACGTGGTGGTATTTGTTCTCCGCTTACTATTAGATTTTCAAACTGCTCCATCTTATAAATAATGCAGAACAATAATGAACGCAATGTACGTAAAATAAATAGTGTAAATAAATCGTGTCTAAGCATACAATACTTAAGCGTATGATGTCAGTGAAAATTTCGGATTTCGGCCGGAGCAGGTTTGGTGAAGAACAAATACACCACTATCATTAACTGAACGGTAAAAATTAGCGTACGAAAATAAGTGAAGTCCGGTCCGACGCTGGAAATTTTTCGAAAATCGATTGGGGAGAGTTTTGGTTAACGGCAAGAACAAATCGGGAATATTATATTAAAATAATTTATTTAATAGCGATAGAACTTTGAATACCGATGCGTTGCCTCGACCTTGGCGACGTTGAGTACCAGCGTTCCAGACGCTGAAGCAGCAATTTTCACAATTATATGAGGTGCACGTGCCTAGTGCGTATAAAAACAATTTGGATAACAAAAGAGATTAATTTGTATGTACCAAATAATACTCGCACAGGTGTACTCGTATGGCCCGTCATAATTTTCACAAAATCAATTTAAGAAATTAACATTCTAAAGTAAATAAATATTTTGCCAGGAATGTTAAAAATCTTATTCGGTCTCTCCGACAAACTAACACTTGTTTACATTAACATGCATTCCTTCATGGACCTGTGACGAATTACAAACAAATATCGAAATTTCAAGTGTTCCATGTCAGTCTGAACTTATTACACAGTGATATTTTCACATTCAAGCGCCCTAAATTATTTTGACGTTGATTTATAAAGTTTCCCTGGAAGGAGAGTAGTCAGCAGGTGCCTCGTCAGGGGTGGCAGGGTTGGCAGTGCCACTCCAAGTATAAATTTACTATCGAACACAAAGATAGTTCTGATTCAATTGCAGAATTTCGAATTTTTCAGATATTTTTACGAAACTCTAGCGCTTACACCGCCTTTATACCTCTTTAAAGTTAAAAACCATAGAGCTGTTTATACAAATGCACGCATGTTGAAAAGGTAGGGCTTGCCCCGTCAGCGTGTTGCAATTCAGAAATACGTTTATGTTTGCATCTCAACTGGAACAAATATTTATTGGAAGGTGGAAGAGAATCGAAATAGGTATCAGCCTATTTAATATTCAGAATAACGACTATTAGTCGGAACAATATATTTTATGTGCAGATATTTATTAATATTTTATGATTTAATACGATAAGGCATTTAAAAATAACACAACCAAATAGAAGATTTTGATTGAAAACGATTATTAATTTATGGTAGCCGAAGTAATTTAGTGAGTTTGGCATAGCTTGCTATGTTTTGTAGCATTTTTGTAATTTTAAAGTCATTAGGCTAATTTTGGGGCGGTAAGGGGTAGTTGGGGGTGATTTATGGTAGCCGAAGTAATTTAGGTGAGTTTGGAATAGTTTGCTATGGTTTGTAGCATTTTTTGTAATTTTAAAGTGGTTGGGCTTAGTTTGGGGTGGTAAGGGGTAGTTGGGGGTGATTTATGGTAGCCGAAGTAATTCAGGTGAGTTTGAGATAGTTTGCTATGGCTTGTAGCATTTTTCGTAATTTTAAAATGATTGGGCTTATTTTGGGGTGGTAACGGGTAGTTGGGGGTGATTTATGGTAGCCACAGTAATTTAGATGAGTTTGGCATAGTTTGATATGGCTTGTAACATTTTTTGTAATTTTAAAGTGATTGGGCTGAGTTTGGGGTGGTAAGGGGTAGTTGGGGGTGATTTATGGTAGCCGAAGTAATTTAGGTGAGTTTGGAATAGTTTGCTATGGTTTGTAGCATTTTTTGTAATTTTAAAGTGATTGGGTTTAGTTTGTGGTTGGTAAGGGGTAGTTGGGGGTGATTTATGGTAGCCGAAGTAATTCAGGTGAGTTTGAGATAGTTTGCTACGGTTTGAAGAATTTTTTTGTAATTTTAAAGTGATTGAGCCTATTTTGGGGTGGTAAGGGGTAGTTGGGGGTGATTTATGGTAGCCACAGTAATTTAGATGAGTTTGGCATAGTTTGATATGGCTTGTAACATTTTTTGTAATTTTAAAGTGATTGGGCTGAGTTTGGGGTGGTAAGGGGTAGTTGGGGGTGATTTATGATAGCCGAAGTAATTTAAGTGAGTTTGGCATAGTTTGCTATGGTTTGTAGCATTTTTTGTAATTTTAAAGTGATTGGGTTTAGTTTGTGGTTGGTAAGGGGTAGTTGGGGGTGATTTATGGTAGCCGCAGTAATTTAAGTGAGTTCGGCATAGTTTGCTATGGTTTGTAGCATTTTTTGTAATTTTAAAGTGATTGGGCTTATTTTGGGGTGGTGAGGGGTAGTTGGGGGTGATTTATGGTAGCCGAAGGAAATTAGGTAAATTAGGCATAGTTTGCTATGGTTTGTAGCATTTTTTGTAATTTTAAAGTGATTGGGCTTATTTTGGGGTGGTAAGGGGTAGTTGGGGGTGATTTATGGTAGCCGAAATAATTTAGGTGAGTTAGGCATAGTTTGCTATGATTTGTTGAATATTTTGTAATTTTAAAATGATTGGGTTTATTTTGGGGTTGTAAGGGGTAGTTCGGGGTGATTTATGGTAGCCGAAGTAATTTAGGGGAGTTTGGCATAGTTTGCTACGGTTTGTAGAATTTTTTTTGTAATTTTAAAGTGATTGAGCCTATTTTGGGGTGGTAAGGGGTAGTTGGGGGTGATTTATGGAAACCAAAGTAATTTAGATGAGTTTGGCATAGTTTGATATGGCTTGTAACATTTTTTGTAATTTTAAAGTGATTGGGCTGAGTTTGGGGTGGTAAGGGGTAGTTGGGGGTCGATTTATGATAGCCGAAGTAATTTAAGTGAGTTTGGCATAGTTTGCTATGGTTTGTAGCATTTTTTGTAATTTTAAAGTGATTGGGTTTAGTTTGTGGTTGGTAAGGGGTAGTTGGGGGTGATTTATGGTAGCCGCAGTAATTTAAGTGGGTTCGGCATAGTTTGCTATGGTTTGTAGCATTTTTTGTAATTTTAAAGTGATTGGGCTTATTTTGGGGTGGTAAGGGGTAGTTGGGGGTGATTTATGGTAGCCGAAGGAAATTAGGTAAGTTAGGCATAGTTTGCTATGGTTTGTAGCATTTTTTTGTAATTTTAAAGTGATTGGGTTTATTTTGGTATTGTAAGGGGTAGTTGGGGGTGATTTATGTTAGCCGAAGTAATTTAGGTGAGTTAGGCATAGTTTGCTATGGTTTGTAGCATTTTTTGTAATTTTAAAGTGATTGGGCTTATTTTGGGGTAGTAAGGGGTTGTTGGGGGTGATTTATGTTAGCCGAAGTAATTTAGGTGAGTTAGGCATAGTTTGCTATGGTTTGTAGCATTTTTTATAATTTTAAAGTGATTGGGCTTATTTTGGGGTAGTAAGGGGTAGTTGGGGGTGATTTATGTTAGCCGAAGTAATTTAGGTGAGTTAGGCATAGCTTGCTATGGTTTGTAGCATTTTTTGTAATTTTAAAGTGATTGGGATGAGTTAGGGGTGGTAAGGGGTAGTTGGGGGTGATTTATGATAGTCGAAGTAATTTAAGTGAGTTTGGCATAGTTTGGTAAGGTTTGTAACATTTTTTGTAATTTTAAAGTGATTGGGCTTATTTTGGGGTGGTAAGGGGTAGTTGGGGGTGATTTTTGGTAGACGAAATAATATGTGTGAGTTGGACATAATCTGCCATGATTTGTGTCATTTTGTTTTATTTTAAAGTGATTGGAGTTACTTGGGGTTGCTAAGGGGTGGTAAGGGATGATTTAAAATAACGGATCTAGTTTATGTCAGTTTGGCATAGTTCGGGAATTTTTTGGGGTTAATTTGGTAAAGTTTGCAGTGGTAAGAGATATTTGAGGATGTTTAATGTTGACGGATTAAATTTGGAGTGATTTGGTAATTTTTAATTGAGTCACGGATCGACATTATAATTGAAATCAAAATTATATTTGAAATATCTGCGGCCTCGCTAGGTACGGCAAAAGTATGATCACGAAAGCAGAAACTCGACGTTGAAATTGTTTAGGTTAAATAAGTGCATTTAATGTAAACCGGTCGCCCGTCGTCGAAGTGGTTTTGGCTAGATACGTGCTTCTAACATAAACACGGTCTCCGCGATCCGATCATTTTTTGTTTATTTTAGCCGGTTTTTATTGAATTACAAAGGAACCGGGCCGAATTTCGCAAAATCCCTTCTTAGTGTTCAGTTTCGGCACATGATACACCCGTGTCTAAAATTTCAAGTCTCCAGCCCTCACGGTTTGGGCTGTGGGTTGATTATGAATCAGTGTGTAGATGAATGAGTGAATGAATGAGTGTGTCAGTGAGGACACTTCGCTTTATATATATAGACTAGCTGAATGTACCCGGCGTTGCCCGGACGTAGATTAAATAAACTCAGTGTTGACTAAAGTGGTGATGTTGACTAATCGACATTATAATACAATTAAACAGGAATGCTCTACTTTTCCAATCACAAAATAAACAAATATGCTGAAATTAACCTGCGTTGCCAGGACCAGGTACTTCAATATGATTTGGACAAAGAGGATACCTTGGTTGATATCTGAGATGAAAATTTTTGAATAGACTCTTTAGGCAGTTGTTCTATAAGCGATTCCAGGAAATCGAAATTAACTTTATATAATTTTCGGGGAAATCGAAGTTTACAAATTAGCTGATCATGTTATGATAAAATTGAAAACACAATGGAACGATTCCTCTTGCTGCAGTCAACTCACAAACAGAACAGTATGTAGATGATTTTGACTTATCTCCGGAATAAACAAACACTTATCTCCTTCTGAACTGCACAAAATTATTAAAACCTGGCCCTAACTGGTTGGACAATTAAAGTGTGAACCTTTTGAGCTCCCTTTCCAGTATTAAAATTTTGGTATGTGGTAAAATGTGGTATTTTATGGTATTTGTGCATCGCTAGATTTTCAAACTTCTCCATCTTAGTTATAAATGATGTAAAGCAATAATAAACACAGTGTACGTAAAATAAATAGTGTAAAACGTGTATAAGCACATAATTATTAAGGGTATGAATGTCAGTGATCTCTGGTACATACAATGGTGAAAATTTCGGATTTCAGCCGGGGCAAATTTGGTGAAAAACAAATACACCACTACCATTAACTGAAAGTAAAAATTAGCGTACAAATATAAGTGGAGTCCGGTTCGACGCTGGTAATTTTTCGAAAATTGATTGGGGGCAGATTTGGTTAACGCGAGGATCAAATGTTAAATTAAAATACTTTATTTGATAGCGGTAGACCTTCGAACACTGATGCGTCGCCTCATCGAATTTGGCGACTTTGCGAACAGTTTCCGACGCTGGAGCAGCAATTTTCACAATTGTAGTTGTGTTAAAATTAAACACCGCGATCGAGTACTGCTCCACACGCTGAACCAGCAATTCTCGAATTCTAACAAACGATAATAAAGGCTTATCCAACGCTTGGTAAGTGCGAATTTCTGCATAGATACTCAATCAAACTAAATCGAACATCGCCTTTTCACGTTTCTGACCTTGCCCTTGACGTGGCAGGCTCCAGCTGCTTCAATAATGTAAAAATCTTATTCGGCCTCTCCAATAAACTCACAATTGTTTACATTAACACGCATTCCCTCATGGACTTGTGACGAATTACAAACAAATATTGCAACTTCAAGTGTTCCATTTAATTTCGTTTCTGGGTGCAAGCTCCTTCTATCTATCTATCTATGTAGCGGTGCGTTCCTATGAAGGACCGCTGCATTCAGGCCTTGCGGCCCATTATGCCCGCCCTCCTCTCCCCGCTCACCCTACTCAAGTCCTGACCTTTCTATGAAGCTCAGTATCTTGGGCCAGGGGAGCGTATGGAGCTCTTCAATAGGGACCTGATGTGCTCCTAGAAAATTTGCCCTACTGTGACTTAAAGGGCCACAGTTGGTCGGAGCAGGTTTGGTGAAGAACAAATACACCACTATCATTAACTGAACCTAAAAATTAGCGTACGGAAATAAGTGAAGTCCGGTCCGACGCTGGAAATTTTTCGAAAATCGATTGGGGAGAGTTTTGGTTAACGGCAAGAACAAATCGGGAATATTATATTAAAATAATTTATTTAATAGCGATAGAACTTCGAATACCGATGCGTCGCCTCGACCTTGGCGACGTTGAGTACCAGCGTTTCAGACGCTGAAGCAGCAATTTTCACAATTATATGAGGTGCACGTGCCTAGTGCGTATGAAAACAATTTGGATAACAAAAGAGATTAAATTGTATGTACCAAATAATACTCGCACAAGTGTACTCGTATGGCCCGTCATAATTTTCACGAAATGAAAAAAATTAACATTCTAAAGTAAATAAATATTTTAACGGGAATGTTAAAAATCTTATTCGGTCTCTCTAACAAACTAACACTTGTTTACATTAACATGCATTCCTTCATGGACCTGTGACTAATTACAAACAAATATCGAAATTTCAAGTGTTCCATGTCAGTCTGAACTTATTACACAGTGATATTTTCACATTCAGGCGCCCTAAATTATTTTGCCGTTGATTTATAAAGTTTCCCTGGAAGGAGAGTAGTCAGCAGGGGCCTCGTCAGGGGTGGCAGGGTTGGCAGTGCCACTCCAAGTATAAACTTACCATCGAACACAAAGATAGTTCTGTAATTCAATTGCAGAATTTCGAATTTTTCAGATATTTTTACGAAAATCTAGCGCTTAAACCGCCTTTATACCTCTTTAAAGTTAAAAACCATAGAGCTGTTTATACAAATGCACGCATGTTGAAAAGGTAGGGCTTGCCCCGTTAGCGTGTTGCAATTCAGAAATACGTTTATGTTTGCATCTCAACTGGAACAAATATTTATTGGAACGTGGAAGAGAATCAAAATAGGTATCAGCATATTTAATATTCAGAATAACGTCTATTAGTCGAAACAATAAATTTTATGTGCAGATATTTATTAATATTTTATGATTTAATACGATAAGGCATTTATAAATGACACAACCAAATAGAAGATTTTGATTGAAAATGATTATTAATTTATGGTAGCCGAAGTAATTTAAGTGAGTTTGCCTTAGCTTGCTATGTTTTGTACCATTTTTTGTAATTTTAAACTGATTAGGCTAATTTTGGGGCGGTAAGGGGTAGTTGGGGGTGATTTATGGTAGCCGAAGTAATTTAGGTGAGTTTGATATAGTTTGCTATGGTTTGTATAATTTTTTGTAATTTTAAAGTAATTGGGCTTAGTTTGGGGTAGTTGGGGGTGATTTATGATAGCCGAAGTAATTTAAGTGAGTTTGGCATAGTTTGCTATGGTTTGTAGCATTTTTTGTAATTTTAAAGTGATTGGGTTTAGTTTGTGGTTGGTAAGGGGTAGTTGGGGGTGATTTATGGTAGCCGAAGTAATTTAAGTAAGTTTGGCATAGTTTGCTATGGTTTGTAGCATTTTTTGTAATTTTAAAGTGATTGGGCTTATTTTGGGGCGGTAAGGGGTAGTTGGAGGTGATTTATGGTAGCCGAAGTAATTTAGGTGAGTTAGGCATAGTTTGCTATGATTTGTTGAATATTTTGTAATTTTAAAGTGATTGGGCTTATTTTGGGGTTGTAAGGGGTAGTTGGGGTGATTTATGGTAGCCGAAGTAATTTAGGGGAGTTTGGCATAGTTTGCTACGGTTTGTAGAATTTTTTTGTAATTTTAAAGTGATTGAGCCTATTTTGGGGTGGTAAGGGGTAGTTGGGGGTGATTTATGGAAGCGGAAGTAATTTAGATGAGTTTGGCATAGTTTGATATGGCTTGTAACATTTTTTGTAATTTTAAAGTGATTGGGCTTATTTTGGGGTTGTAAGGGGTAGTTGGGGGTGATTTATGGTAGCCGAAGTAAATTAGGTGAGTTTGACATAGTTTGCTATGGTTTGTATAATTTTTTGTAATTTTAAAGTAATTGGGCTTAGTTTGGGGTAGTTGGGGGTGATTTATGATAGCCGAAGTAATTTAAGTGAGTTTGGCATAGTTTGCTGTGGTTTGTAGCATTTTTTGTAATTCTAAAGTGATTGGGCTTATTTTGGGGTGGTAAGGGATAGTTGGGATGATTTATGGTAGCCGAAGTATTTTAAGTGAGTTTGACATAGTTTGCTATGGTATGTAACATTTTTTGTAATTTTAAAGTGATTGGGCCTATTTTGGGGAGGTAAGGGGTAGTTGGGGGTGATTTATGGTAGCCGAAGTAATTTAGGTGAGTTTGGAATAGTTTGCTATGGTTTGTAGCATTTTTTGTAATTTTAAAGTGATTGGGCTTAGTTTGGGGTGGTAAGGGGTAGTTGGGGGTGATTTATGGTAGCCGAAGTAATTCAGGTGAGTTTGAGATAGTTTGCTATGGTTTGTAGCATTTTTCGTAATTTTAAAGTGATTGGGCTAATTTTGGGGTCGTAAGGGGTAGTTGGGGGTGATTTATGGTAGCCGAAGTAATTTAGGTGAGTTTGACATAGTTTGCTATGGTTTGTAGCATTTTTTGTAATTTTAAAGTGATTGGGTTTAGTTTGTGATTGGTAAGGGGTAGTTGGGGGTGATTTATGGTAGCCGAAGTAATTTAAGTGAGTTTGGCATAGTTTGCTATGGTTTGTAGCATTTTTTGTAATTTTAAAGTGATTGGGCTTATTTTGGGGCGGTAAGGGGTAGTTGGGGGTGATTTATGGTAGCCGAAGTAATTTAGATGATTTTGGCATAGTTTGATATTGCTTGTAACATTTTTTGTAATTTTAAAGTGATTGGGCTGAGTTTGGGGTAGTTGGGGGTGATTTATGGTAGCCGAATTAATTTAGGTGAGTTAGGCATAGTTTGCTATGATT
Organism: Eledona agricola; assembly: GCA_964023215.1. Taxonomy (NCBI): domain Eukaryota; kingdom Metazoa; phylum Arthropoda; class Insecta; order Coleoptera; family Tenebrionidae; genus Eledona; species Eledona agricola. Next base: position 2,019 of record CAXIEJ010000215.1, on the reverse strand, counting down.
TGTGTCATTTTGTTTTATTCTAAAGTGATTGGAGTTACTTGGGGTTGCTAAAGGGTGGTAAGGGCTGATTTAAGATAACGGATCTAATTTATGTCAGTTTGTCGTAGTTCGGGAATTTTTTGGGGTTGATTTGGTAAAGTTTGCAATTGTAAGAGATATTTGAGGATGTTTAATGTAGACGGATTAAATTTGCAGTGGTTTTGTAATTTTTAATTGAGTCACGGATCGACATTATAATTGAAATCAAGATTATAATTGATATATCCGCGGCCTCGCTAGTTACGGTAAAAATTTGATCACAAAAGCAGAAACTCGACGTTGAAATTGTTTAGGTTAAATAAGTGCTTTTAATGTAAACAGGTCGCCCGTCGTCGAAGTTGTTTTGGCTAGATACGTGCTTCTAACATAAACACGGTCTCCGCGATCCGATCATTTTTTGTTTATTTTAGCCCGTTTTTATTGAATTACAAAGGAACCGGGCCGAATTTCGCAAAATCCCTTCTTAGTGTTCACTTTCGGCACATGATACACCCGTGTCTAAATTTTCAAGTCTCCAGCCCTCACGGTTTGGGCTGTGGGTTGATTATGAATCCGTGTGTAGATGAATGAGTGTGTCAGTGAGGACACTTCGCTTTATATATATAGATTTTAAGATGATATGGTTTGGTTTGTTGTGGAAAGGGATAGTTGGGGGTGATTTACGGTAGCCGAAGTAATTTAGGTGATTCTGGTATAGTTTGTTATGATTTTTAGCATTTTTTTGTAATTTTAAAGTGATTGGGCTTAGTTTGTTGCTGTAAAGTGTAGTAGGGGGTGATTTTTGATAGCCGAAGTAATTTAGGTGAGTTTGGCATAGTTTCCTATGGTTAGAAGCATTTTTTTGTAATTTAAAAGTGATTGGGTTTAGTTTGTTGTGGTAAGGGTTAGTTGGTGATGATTTAGAGTTGCCGCAGTAATTTAGGTGTGTCTGGCATAGTTTGTTATGATATGTACACCTTTTTTTGTAATTTTAAAATGATATGGTTTGGTTTGTTGTGGTAAGGGATAGTTGGGGGTGATTTACGGTAGCTGAAGTAATTTAGGTGATTCTGGTATAGTTTGTTATGATTTTTAACATTTTTTTGTAATTTTAAAGTGATTGGGCTTAGTTTGTTGCTGTAAAGTGTAGTTGGGGGTGATTTTTGATAGCCAAGTAATTTAGGTGAGTTTGGCATAGTTTGCTATGGTTAGTAGCATTTTTTTGTAATTTGAAAGTGATTAGGTTTAGTTTGTTGTGGTAAGGGTTAGTTGGTGATGATTTAGAGTAGCCGAAGTAATTTAGGTGAGTCTGGCATAGTTTGTTATGTTTTTTTTTTGTAATTTTAAGATGATATGGTTTGGTTTGTTGTGGTAAGGGATAGTTGGGGTGATTTACGGTAGCCGAAGTAATTTAGGTGATTCTGGTATAGTTTGTTATGATTTTTAGATTTTTTTTGTAATTTTAAAGTGATTGGGCTTAGTTTGTTGTGGTAAGGGTTAGTTGGTGATGATTTAGAGTAGCCGAAGTAATTTAGGTGAGTCTGGCATAGTTTGTTATGTTTTTTTTTTTTTTGTAATTTTAAGATGATATGGTTTGGTTTGTTGTGGTAAGGGATAGTTGGGGGTGATTTACGGTAGCCGAAGTAATTTAGGTGATTCTGGTATAGTTTGTTATGATTTTTAGCATTTTTTTGTAATTTTAAAGTGATTGGGCTTAGTTTGTTGCTGTAAAGTGTAGTTGGGGTTGATTTTTGATAGCCGAAGTAATTTAGGTGAGTTTGGCATAGTTTGCTATGGTTAGTAGCATTTTTTTGTAATTTAAAAGTGATTGGGTTTAGTTTGTTGTGGTAAGGGTTAGTTGGTGATGATTTAGAGTAGCCGAAGTAATTTAGGTGAGTCTGGCATAGTTTGTTATGATTTGTACACCTTTTTTAGCAATTTTAAGAAGATATGGTTTGGTTTGTTGTGGTAAGGGATAGTTGGGTGTGATTTACGGTAGCC
>CAXIEJ010000214.1:0-17000 GCA_964023215.1 Eledona agricola | reverse complement strand
AAAAAAAAATGCTGCAAACCATAGCAAACTATGCCAAACTCACCTAAATTACTTCGGCTATCAAAAATCACTCCCAACTACACTTTACAGTAACAAACTAAGCCCAATCACTTTAAAATTACAAAAAAATGCTAAAAATCATAACAAACTATACCAGAATCACCTAAATTACTTCGGATACCGTAAATCACCCCCAACTATCCCTTACCACAACAAACCAAACCATATCATCTTAAAATTACAAAAAAAGGTGTACAAATCATAACAAACTATGCCAGACTCACCTAAATTACTTCGGCTATTCTAAATCATCACGAACTAACCCTTACCACAACAAACTAAACCCAATCAATTTTAAATTACAAAAAAATGCTAATAACCATAGCAAACTATGCCAAACTCACCTAAATTACATCGGCTATCAAAAATTACCCCCAACAACACTTTACAGCAACAAACTAAGCCCAATCACTTTAAAATTAAAAAAAAATGCTAAAAATCCTAACAAACTATACCAAAATCACCTAAATTACTTCGGCTACCGTAAATCACCCCCAACTATCTCTTACCACAACAAGCCAAACCATATCATATTAAAATTACAAAAAAAGGTTTACAAATCATAACAAACTATGCCAGACTCACCTAAATTACTTCGGCTACTCTAAATCATCACCAACTAACCTTTACCACAACAAACTAAAGCCAATCACTTTTAAATTACAAAAAAATTCTAGTAACCATAGCAAACTATGCCAAACTCACCTAAATTACTTCGGCTATCATAAATCATCACCACCTAACCCTTACCACAACAAACTAAACCCAATCATTTTTAAATTACAAAAAAATGCTACTAACCATAGCAAACAATGCCAAACTCACTTAAATTACTTCGGCTACCATAAATCATCACCAACTAACCCTTACCACAACAAACTAAACCCAATCACTTTTAAATTACAAAAAAATGCTAGTAACCATAGCAAACTATGCCAAACTCACCTAAATTATTTCGGCTATCAAAAAGCACGCCCAACTACACTTTACAGCAATAAACTAAGCCCAATCACTTTAAAACTAAAAAAAAATGCTAAAAATCAAACAAACTATACCAGAATCACCTAAATTACTTCGGCTACCGTAAATCAACCCCAACTATCCCTTACCACAACAAACTAAACCATATCATCTTAAAATTACAAAAAAAGGTGTACAAATCATAACAAACTATGCCAGACTCACCTAAATTACTTCGGCTACTCTAAATCATCACCAACTAAGCCTTACCACAACAAACTAAACCCAATCACTTTTAAATTACAAAAAAATCCTAGTAACCATAGCAAACTATGCCAAACTCACCCAAATTACTTCGGCTACCATAAATCATCACCAACTAACCCTTACCACAACAAACTAAAACCAATCACTTTTAAATTACAAAAAAATGCTACTAACCATAGCAAACTATGCCAAACTCACCTAAATTACTTCGGCTATCAAAAATCAACCCCAACTACACTTTACAGCAACAAACTAAGCCCAATCACTTTAAAATTTCAAAAAAATGCTAAAAATCATAACAAACTATACCAGAATCACCTAAATTACTTCGGCTAACGTAAATCACCCCCAACTATCACTTACCACAACAAACCAAACCATATCATCTTAAAATTACAAAAAAAGGTGTACAAATCATAACAAACTATGCCAGACTCACCTAAATTACTTAGGCTACTCTAAACCATTACCAACTTACCCTTACCACAACAAACTAAAACCAATCACTTTTAAATTACAAAAAAATGCTACTAACCATAGCAAACTATGCCAAACTCACCTAAATTACTTCGGCTATCAAAAATCAACCCCAACTACACTTTACAGCAACAAACTAAGCCCAATCACTTTAAAATTTCAAAAAAATGCTAAAAATCATAACAAACTATACCAGAATCACCTAAATTACTTCGGCTATCGTAAATCACCCCCAACTATCACTTACCACAACAAACCAAACCATATGATCTTAAAATTACAAAAAAAGGTGTACAAATCATAACAAACTATGCCAGACTCACCTAAATTACTTCGGCTACTCTAAATCATCACCAACTAAGCCTTACCACAACAAACTAAACCCAATCACTTTTAAATTACAAAAAAATGGTAGTAACCATAGCAAACTATGCCAAACTCACTTAAATTACTTCGGCTACCATAAATCATCACTAACTAACCCTTACCACAACAAACTAAACCCAATCACTTTTAAATGACAAAAAAATGCTACTAACTATAGCAAACTATGCCAAACTCACCTAAATTACTTCGGCTATCAAAAATCACCCCCAACTATCCCTTACCACAACAAACCAAACCATATCATCTTAAAATTACAAAAAAAGGTGTACAAATCATAACAAACTAGGCCAGACTCACCTAAATTGCTTCGGCTACTCTAAATCATCACGAACTAACCCTTACCACAACAAACTAAACCCAATCACTTTTAAATTACAAAAAAATGCTACTAACCATAGCAAACTATGCCAAACTCACCTAAATTACTTCGGCTATCAAAGATCACCCCCAACTTCACTTTACAGTAACAAACTAAGCCCAATCACTTTAAAATTACAAAAAAATGCTAAAAATCATAACAAACTATACCAGAATCACCTAAATTACTTCGGCTACCGTAAATCACCCCCAACTATCCCTTACCACAACAAACCAAACCATATCATCTTAAAATTACAAAAAAAGGTGTACAAATCATAACAAACTATGCCAGACTCACCTAAATTATTTCGGCTACTCTAAATCATCACCAACTAGCCCTTACCACAACAAACTAAACCCAATCACCTTTAAATTACAAAAAAATGCAAGTAACCATAGCAAGCTATGCCAAACTCACCTAAATTACTTGGGCTACTATAAATCATAACCAACTAAACTTTACCACAACAAACTAAACCCAATCACTTTTAAATTACAAAAAAATGCTACTAACCATAGCAAACTATGCCAAACTCACCTAAATTATTTCGGCTATCAAAAAGCACGCCCAACTACACTTTACAGCAACAAACTAAGCCCAATCACTTTAAAACTACAAAAAAATGCTAAAAATCAAACAAACTATACCAGAATCACCTAAATTACTTCGGCTACCGTAAATCACCCCCAACTATCCCTTACCACAACAAACTAAACCATATCATCTTAAAATTACAAAAAAAGGTGTACAAATCATAACAAACTATGCCAGACTCACCTAAATTACTTCGGCTACTCTAAATCATCAACAACTAACCCTTACCACAACAAATTAAACCCAATCACTTTTAAATTACAAAAAAATGCTACTAACCATAGCAAACTATGCCAAACCCACCTAAATTACTTCGGCTACCATAAATTATCACCAACTAACCCTTACCACAACAAGCTAAACGCAATCACTTTTAAATTACAAAAAAATGCTACTAACCATAGCAAACTATGCCAAACTCATCTAAATTACTTCGGCTACCATTAATCATCACCAACTAACCCTTACCACAACAAACTAAACCCAATCACTTTTAAATTACAAAAAAATGCTACTAACCATAGCAAACTATGCCAAACTCACCTAAATTACTTCGGCTATCAAAAATCACCCCCAACTACACTTTACAGCAACAAACTAAGCCCAATCACTTTAAAATTACAAAAAAATGCTAAATATCATAACAAACTATACCAGAATCACCTAAATTACTTCGGCTACCGTAAATCACCCCCAACTATCCCTTAGAACAACAAACCAAACCATGTCATCTTAAACTTACAAAAAAAAGTGTGCAAATCATAACAAACTATGCCAGACTCACCTAAATTACTTAGGCTACTCTAAATCATCACCAACTCACCCTTACCACAACAAACTAAACCCAATCACTTTTAAATTACAAAAAAATGCTAGTAACCATAGCAAACTATGCCAAACTCACCTAAATTATTTCGGCTACCATAAATCATCACCAACTAAGCCTTACCACAACAAACTAAACCCAATCACTTTTAAATTACAAAAAAATGCTACTAACCATAGCAAACTATGCCAAACTCACCTAAATTACTTCGGCTATCAAAAATCACCCCCAACTACACTTTACAGCAACAAACTAAGCCCAATCACTTTTAAATTACAAAAAATGCTACTAACCATAGCAAACTATGCCAAACTCACCTAAATTACTTCGGCTATCAAAAATCACCCCCAACTACACTTTACAGCAACAAACTAAGCCCAATCACTTTAAAATTACAAAAAAATGCTAAAAATCATAACAAACTATACCAGAATCACCTAAATTATTTCGGCTAACGTAAATCACCCCCAACTATCCCTTACCACAACAAACCAAACCATATCATCTTAAAATTACAAAAAAAGGTGTACAAATCATAACAAATTATGCCAGACTCACCTAAATTACTTCGGCTACTCTAAATCATCACCAACTAACCCTTACCACAACAAACTAAACCCAATCACTTTTAAATTACAAAAAAATGCTAGTAACCATAGCAAACTATGCCAAACTCACCTAAATTACTTCGGCTACCATAAATCATCACCAACTTACCCTTACCACAACAAACTAAACCCAATCACTTTTAAATTACAAAAAAATGCTACTAACCATAGGAAACTATGCCAAACTCACCTAAATTACTTCGGCTATCAAAAATCACCCCCAACTACACTTTACAGCAACAAACTAAGCCCAATCACTTTAAAATTACAAAAAAATGCTAAATATCATAACAAACTATACCAGAATCACCTAAATTACTTCGGCTACCGTAAATCACCCCCAACTATCCCTTAGAACAACAAACCAAACCATGTCATCTTAAACTTACAAAAAAAAGTGTGCAAATCATAACAAACTATGCCAGACTCATCTAAATTACTTAGGCTACTCTAAATCATCACCAACTCACCCTTACCACAACAAACTAAACCCAATCACTTTTAAATTACAAAAAAATGCTAGTAACCATAGCAAACTATGCCAAACTCACCTAAATTACTTCGGCTACCATAAATCATCACCAACTAAGCCTTACCACAACAAACTAAACCCAATCACTTTTAAATTACAAAAAAATGCTACTAACCATAGCAAACTATGCCAAACTCACCTAAATTACTTCGGCTATCAAAAATCACCCCCAACTACACTTTACAGCAACAAACTAAGCCCAATCACTTTAAAATTACAAAAAAATGCTAAAAATCATAACAAACTATACCAGAATCACCTAAATTATTTCGGCTAACGTAAATCACCCCCAACTATCCCTTACCACAACAAACCAAACCATATCATCTTAAAATTACAAAAAAAGGTGTACAAATCATAACAAATTATGCCAGACTCACCTAAATTACTTCGGCTACTCTAAATCATCACCAACTAACCCTTACCACAACAAACTAAACCCAATCACTTTTAAATTATAAAAAAATGCTAGTAACCATAGCAACTATGCCAAACTCACCTAAATTACTTCGGCTACCATAAATCATCACCAACTTACCCTTACCACAACAAACTAAACCCAATCACTTTTAAATTACAAAAAAATGCTACTAACCATAGGAAACTATGCCAAACTCACCTAAATTACTTCGGCTATCAAAAATCACCCCCAACTACACTTTACAGCAACAAACTAAGCCCAATCACTTTAAAATTACAACTATCCCTTAGAACAACAAACCAAACCATGTCACCTTAAACTTACAAAAAAAAGTGTGCAAATCATAACAAACTATGCCAGACTCACCTAAATTACTTAGGCTACTCTAAATCATCACCAACTCACCCTTACCACAACAAACTAAACCCAATCATTTTTAAATTACAAAAAAATACTAGTAACCATAGCAAACTATGCCAAACTCACCTAAATTACTTCGGCTACCATAAATCATCACCAACTAACCCTTACCAAAACAAACTAAACCCAATCACTTTTAAATTACAAAAAATGCTACTAACCATAGCAAACTATGCCAAACTCACCTAAATTACTTCGGCTATCAAAAATCACTCCCAGCTACACTTTACAGCAACAACCTAAGCCCAATCATTTTAAAATTACAAAAAAATGCTAAAAATCATAACAAACTATACCAGAATCACCTAAATTACTTCGGCTAACGTAAATCACCCCCAACTATCCCTTACCACAACAAACCAAACCATATCATCTTAAAATTACAAAAAAAGGTGTACAAATCATAACAAATTATGCCAGACTCACCTAAATTACTTCGGCTACTCTAAATCATCACCAACTAACCCTTACCACAACAAACTAAACCCAATCACTTTTAAATTACAAAAAAATGCTAGTAACCCTAGCAACTATGCCAAACTCACCTAAATTACTTCGGCTACCATAAATCATCACCAACTAACCCTTACCACAACAAACTAAACCCAATCACTTTTAAATTACAAAAAAATGCTACTAACCATAGCAAACTATGCCAAACTCACCTAAATTACTTCGGCTATCAAAAATCACCCCCAACTATACTTTACAGCAACAAACTAAGCCCAATCACTTTAAAATTACAAAAAAATGCTAAAAATCATAAAAAACTATACCAGAATCACCTAAATTACTTCGGCTACCGTAAATCACCCCCAACTATCCTTTATTACAACAAACCAAATCATCTTAAAATTACAAAAAAAAGGTGTACAAATCATAACAAACTATGCCAGACACACCTAAATTACTTTGGCTACTCTAAATCATCACCAACTAACCCTTACCACAACAAACTAAAACTAATCACTTTTAAATTACAAAAAAAAATGCTAGTAACCATAGCAAACTATGCCAAACTCACCTAAATTACTTCGGCTACCATAAATCCTCACCAACTAACCCTTACCACAACAAACTAAACCCAATCACTTTTAAATTAAAAAAAAATGCGACTAACCATAGCAAACTATCTCAAACTCACCTAAATTACTTCGGCTATCAAAAATCACCCCCAACTGCACTTTACAGCAACAAACTAAGCCCAATCACTTTAAAATTACAAAAAAATGCTAAAAATCATAACAAACTATACCAGAATCACCTAAATTACTTCGGCTACCGTAAATCACCCCCAACTATCCCTTACCACAACAAACCAAACCATATCATCTTAAAATTACAAAAAAAAGTGTACAAATCATAACAAACTATGCCAGACTCACCTAAATTACTTCGGCTACTCTAAATCATCACCAACTAACCCTTACCACAACAAACTAAACCCAAACATTTTTAATTTACAAAAAAATGCTAGTAACCATAGCAAACTATGCCAAACTCACTTAAATTACATCGGCTACCATAAATCATCACCAACTAACCATTACCACAACAAACTAAACCCAATCACTTTTAAATTACAAAAAAATGCTACTAACCATAGCAAACTATGCCAAACTCACCTAAATTACTTCGGCTTTCAAAAATCACACCCAACTACAATTTACAGCAACAAACTAAACCCAATCACTTTTAAATTACAAAAAAATGCTAGTAACCATAGCAACTATGCCAAACTCACCTAAATTACTTCGGCTACCATAAATCATCACCAACTAACCCTTACCACAACAAACTAAACCCAATCACTTTTAAATTACAAAAAAATGCTACTAACCATAGCAAACTATGCCAAACTCACCTAAATTACTTCGGCTATCAAAAATCACCCCCAACTACACTTTACAGCAACAAACTAAGCCCAATTACTTTAAAATTACAAAAAAATGCTAAAAATTCTAACAAACTATACCAGAATCTCCTAAATTACTTCGACTACCGTAAATCACCCCCAACTATCCCTTACCACAACAAACCAAACCATATCATCTTAAAATTACAAAAAAAGGTGTACAAATCATAACAAATTATGCCAGACTCACCTAAATTACATCGGCTACTCTAAATCATCACCAACTAACCCTTACCACAACAAACTAAACCCAATCACTTTTAAATTACAAAAAAATGCTAGTAACCATAGCAACTATGCCAAACTCACCTAAATTACTTCGGCTACCATAAATCATCACCAACTAACCCTTACCACAACAAACTAAACCCAATCACTTTTAAATTACAAAAAAATGCTACTAACCATAGCAAACTATGCCAAACTCACCTAAATTACTTCGGCTATCAAAAATCACCCCCAAGTATACTTTACAGCAACAAACTAAGCCCAATCACTTTAAAATTACAAAAAAATGCTAAAAATCATAAAAAACTATACCAGAATCACCTAAATTACTTCGGCTACCGTAAATCACCCCCAACTATCCTTAATTACAACAAACCAAATCATCTTAAAATTACAAAAAAAAGGTGTACAAATCATAACAAACTATGCCAGACACACCTAAATTACTTTGGCTACTCTAAAACATCACCAACTAACCCTTACCACAACAAACTAAAACTAATCACTTTTAAATTACAAAAAAAATGCTAGTAACCATAGCAAACTATGCCAAACTCACCTAAATTACTTCGGCTACCATAAATCCTCACCAACTAACCCTTACCACAACAAACTAAACCCAATCACTTTTAAATTACAAGAAAATGCGACTAACCATAGCAAACTATCTCAAACTCACCTAAATTACTTCGGCTATCAAAAATCACCCCCAACTGCACTTTACAGCAACAAACTAAGCCCAATCACTTTAAAATTACAAAAAAATGCTAAAAATCATAACAAACTATACCAGAATCACCTAAATTACTTCGGCTACCGTAAATCACCCCCAACTATCCTTAATTACAACAAACCAAATCATCTTAAAATTACAAAAAAAAGGTGTACAAATCATAACAAACTATGCCAGACACACCTAAATTACTTTGGCTACTCTAAATCATCACCAACTAACCCTTACCACAACAAACTAAAACTAATCACTTTTAAATTACAAAAAAAATGCTAGTAACCATAGCAAACTATGCCAAACTCACTTAAATTACATCGGCTACCATAAATCATCACCAACTAACCATTACCACAACAAACCAAACCCAATCACTTTTAAATTACAAAAAAATGCTACTAACCATAGCAAACTATGCCAAACTCACCTAAATTACTTCGGCTATCAAAAATCACCCCCAACTACAATTTACAGCAACAAACTAAGCCCAATCACTTTAAAATTACAAAAAAATGCTAAAATTCATAACAAGCAATATCAGAATTACCTAAATTACTTCGGCTACCGTAAATCACCCCCAACTATGCCTTACCATAACAAACCCAAACATATCATCTTAAAATTACAAAAAAAGGTGTACAAATCATAACAAACTATGCCAGACTCACCTAAATTACTTCCGCTACTCTAAATCATCTCCAACTAACCCTTACCACAGCAAACTAAACCCAATCACTTTTAAATTACAAAAAAATGCTAGTAACCATAGCAAACTATGCCAAACTCACCTAAATTACTTCGGCTACCATAAATCATCACCAACGATCCTTTACCACAACAAACTAAACCCAATCACTTTTAAATTACAAAAAAATGCTACTAACCATAGCAAACTATGCCAAACTCACCTAAATTACTTCGGCTATCAAAAATCACCCCCAACTACACTTTACAGCAACAAACTAAGCCCAATCACTTTAAAATTACAAAAAAATGCTAAATATCATAACAAACTATACCAGAATCACCTAAATTACTTCGGCTACCGTAAATCACCCCCAACTATCCCTTAGAACAACAAACCAAACCATGTCATCTTAAACTTACAAAAAAAAGTGTGCAAATCATAACAAACTATGCCAGACTAATCTAAATTACTTAGGCTACTCTAAATCATCACCAACTCACCCTTACCACAACAAACTAAACCCAATCACTTTTAAATTACAAAAAAATGCTAGTAACCATAGCAAACTATGCCAAACTCACCTAAATTACTTCGGCTACCATAAATCATCACCAACTAAGCCTTACCACAACAAACTAAACCCAATCACTTTTAAATTACAAAAAAATGCTACTAACCATAGCAAACTATGCCAAACTCACCTAAATTACTTCGGCTATCAAAAATCACCCCCAACTACACTTTACAGCAACAAACTAAGCCCAATCACTTTTAAATTACAAAAAATGCTACTAACCATAGCAAACTATGCCAAACACACCTAAATTACTTCGGCTATCAAAAATCACCCCCAACTACACTTTACAGCAACAAACTAAGCCCAATCACTTTAAAATTACAAAAAAATGCTAAAAATCATAACAAACTATACCAGAATCACCTAAATTATTTCGGCTAACGTAAATCACCCCCAACTATCCCTTACCACAACAAACCAAACCATATCATCTTAAAATTACAAAAAAAGGTGTACAAATCATAACAAATTATGCCAGACTCACCTAAATTACTTCGGCTACTCTAAATCATCACCAACTAACCCTTACCACAACAAACTAAACCCAATCACTTTTAAATTATAAAAAAATGCTAGTAACCATAGCAACTATGCCAAACTCACCTAAATTACTTCGGCTACCATAAATCATCACCAACTAACCCTTACCACAACAAACTAAACCCAATCACTTTTAAATTACAAAAAAATGCTACTAACCATAGGAAACTATGCCAAACTCACCTAAATTACTTCGGCTATCAAAAATCACCCCCAACTACACTTTACAGCAACAAACTAAGCCCAATCACTTTAAAATTACAACTATCCCTTAGAACAACAAACCAAACCATGTCATCTTAAACTTACAAAAAAAAGTGTGCAAATCATAACAAACTATGCCAGACTCACCTAAATTACTTCGGCTACTCTAAATCATCACCAACTAACCCTTACCACAACAAACTAAACCCAAACATTTTTAATTTACAAAAAAATGCTAGTAACCATAGCAAACTATGCCAAACTCACTTAAATTACATCGGCTACCATAAATCATCACCAACTAACCATTACCACAACAAACCAAACCCAATCACTTTTAAATTACAAAAAAATGCTACTAACCATAGCAAACTATGCCAAACTCACCTAAATTACTTCGGCTATCAAAAATCACCCCCAACTACAATTTACAGCAACAAACTAAGCCCAATCACTTTAAAATTACAAAAAAATGCTAAAAATCATAACAAGCAATATCAGAATTACCTAAATTACTTCGGCTACCGTAAATCACCCCCAACTATGCCTTACCATAACAAACCCAAACATATCATCTTAAAATTACAAAAAAAGGTGTACAAATCATAACAAACTATGCCAGACTCACCTAAATTACTTCCGCTACTCTAAATCATCTCCAACTAACCCTTACCACAGCAAACTAAACCCAATCACTTTTAAATTACAAAAAAATGCTAGTAACCATAGCAAACTATGCCAAACTCACCTAAATTACTTCGGCTACCATAAATCATCACCAACGATCCTTTACCACAACAAACTAAACCCAATCACTTTTAAATTACAAAAAAATGCTACTAACCATAGCAAACTATGCCAAACTCACCTAAATTACTTCGGCTATCAAAAATCACCCCCAACTACACTTTACAGCAACAAACTAAGCCCAATCACTTTAAAATTACAAAAAAATGCTAAATATCATAACAAACTATACCAGAATCACCTAAATTACTTCGGCTACCGTAAATCACCCCCAACTATCCCTTAGAACAACAAACCAAACCATGTCATCTTAAACTTACAAAAAAAAGTGTGCAAATCATAACAAACTATGCCAGACTAATCTAAATTACTTAGGCTACTCTAAATCATCACCAACTCACCCTTACCACAACAAACTAAACCCAATCACTTTTAAATTACAAAAAAATGCTAGTAACCATAGCAAACTATGCCAAACTCACCTAAATTACTTCGGCTACCATAAATCATCACCAACTAAGCCTTACCACAACAAACTAAACCCAATCACTTTTAAATTACAAAAAAATGCTACTAACCATAGCAAACTATGCCAAACTCACCTAAATTACTTCGGCTATCAAAAATCACCCCCAACTACACTTTACAGCAACAAACTAAGCCCAATCACTTTTAAATTACAAAAAATGCTACTAACCATAGCAAACTATGCCAAACACACCTAAATTACTTCGGCTATCAAAAATCACCCCCAACTACACTTTACAGCAACAAACTAAGCCCAATCACTTTAAAATTACAAAAAAATGCTAAAAATCATAACAAACTATACCAGAATCACCTAAATTATTTCGGCTAACGTAAATCACCCCCAACTATCCCTTACCACAACAAACCAAACCATATCATCTTAAAATTACAAAAAAAGGTGTACAAATCATAACAAATTATGCCAGACTCACCTAAATTACTTCGGCTACTCTAAATCATCACCAACTAACCCTTACCACAACAAACTAAACCCAATCACTTTTAAATTATAAAAAAATGCTAGTAACCATAGCAACTATGCCAAACTCACCTAAATTACTTCGGCTACCATAAATCATCACCAACTAACCCTTACCACAACAAACTAAACCCAATCACTTTTAAATTACAAAAAAATGCTACTAACCATAGGAAACTATGCCAAACTCACCTAAATTACTTCGGCTATCAAAAATCACCCCCAACTACACTTTACCGCAACAAACTAAGCCCAATCACTTTAAAATTACAACTATCCCTTAGAACAACAAACCAAACCATGTCATCTTAAACTTACAAAAAAAAGTGTGCAAATCATAACAAACTATGCCAGACTCACCTAAATTACTTAGGCTACTCTAAATCATCACCAACTCACCCTTACCACAACAAACTAAACCCAATCATTTTTAAATTACAAAAAAATACTAGTAACCATAGCAAACTATGCCAAACTCACCTAAATTACTTCGGCTACCATAAATCATCACCAACTAACCCTTACCAAAACAAACTAAACCCAATCACTTTTAAATTACAAAAAATGCTACTAACCATAGCAAACTATGCCAAACTCACCTAAATTACTTCGGCTATCAAAAATCACTCCCAGCTACACTTTACAGCAACAACCTAAGCCCAATCACTTTAAAATTACAAAAAAATGCTAAAAATCATAACAAACTATACCAGAATCACCTAAATTACTTCGGCTAACGTAAATCACCCCCAACTATCCCTTACCACAACAAACCAAACCATATCATCTTAAAATTACAAAAAAAGGTGTACAAATCATAACAAATTATGCCAGACTCACCTAAATTACTTCGGCTACTCTAAATCATCACCAACTAACCCTTACCACAACAAACTAAACCCAATCACTTTTAAATTATAAAAAAATGCTAGTAACCATAGCAACTATGCCAAACTCACCTAAATTACTTCGGCTACCATAAATCATCACCAACTAACCCTTACCACAACAAACTAAACCCAATCACTTTTAAATTACAAAAAAATGCTACTAACCATAGGAAACTCTGCCAAACTCACCTAAATTACTTCGGCTATCAAAAATCACCCCCAACTACACTTTACAGCAACAAACTAAGCCCAATTACTTTAAAATTACAAAAAAATGCTAAAAATCCTAACAAACTATACCAGAATCACCTAAATTACTTCGACTACCGTAAATCACCCCCAACTATCCCTTACCACAACAAACCAAACCACATCATCTTAAAATTACAAAAAAAGTGTACAAATCATAACAAATTATGCCAGACTCACCTAAATTACATCGGCTACTATAAATCATCACCAACTAACCCTTACCACAACAAACTAAACCCAATTACTTTTAAATTACAAAAAAATGCTAGTAACCATAGCAACTATGCCAAACTCACCTAAATTACTTCGGCTACCATAAATCATCACCAACTAACCCTTACCACAACAAACTAAACCCAATCACTTTTAAATTACAAAAAAATGCTACTAACCATAGCAAACTATGCCAAACTCACCTAAATTACTTCGGCTATCAAAAATCACCCCCAACTATACTTTACAGCAACAAACTAAGCCCAATCACTTTAAAATTACAAAAAAATGCTAAAAATCATAAAAAACTATACCAGAATCACCTAAATTACTTCGGCTACCGTAAATCACCCCCAACTATCCTCTATTACAACAAACCAAATCATCTTAAAATTACAAAAAAAAGGTGTACAAATCATAACAAACTATGCCAGACACACCTAAATTACTTTGGCTACTCTAAATCATCACCAACTAACCCTTACCACAACAAACTAAAACTAATCACTTTTAAATTACAAAAAAAATGCTAGTAACCATAGCAAACTATGCCAAACTCACCTAAATTACTTCGGCTACCATAAATCCTCACCAACTAACCCTTACCACAACAAACTAAACCCAATCACTTTTAAATTACAAAAAAATGCGACTAACCATAGCAAACTATCTCAAACTCACCTAAATTACTTCGGCTATCAAAAATCACCCCCAACTGCACTTTACAGCAACAAACTAAGCCCAATCACTTTAAAATTACAAAAAAATGCTAAAAGTCATAACAAACTATACCAGAATCACCTAAATTACTTCGGCTACCGTAAATCACCCCCAACTATCCCTTACCACAACAAACCAAACCATATCATCTTAAAATTACAAAAAAAAGTGTACAAATCATAACAAACTATGCCAGACTCACCTAAATTACTTCGGCTACTCTAAATCATCACCAACGAACCCTTACCACAACAAATTAAACCCAAACATTTTTAATTTACAAAAAAATGCCAGTAACCATAGCAAACTATGCCAAACTCACTTAAATTACATTGGCTACCATAAATCATCACCAACTAACCATTACCACAACAAACTAAACCCAATCACTTTTAAATTACAAAAAAATGCTACTAACCATAGCAAACTATGCCAAACTCACCTAAATTACTTCGGCTATCAAAAATCACCCCCAACTACAATTTACAGCAACAAACTAAGCCCAATCACTTTAAAATTACAAAAAAATGCTAAAAATCATAACAAGCAATACCAGAATTACCTAAATTACTTCGGCTACCGTAAATCACCCCCAACTATGCCTTACCACAACAAACCAAAACATATCATCTTAAAATTACAAAAAAAGGTGTACAAATCATAACAAACTATGCCAGACTCACCTAAATTACTTCGGCTACTCTAAATCATCACCAACTAACCCTTACCACAGCAAACTAAACCCAATCACTTTTAAATTACAAAAAAATGCTAGTAACCATAGCAAACTATGCCAAACTCACCTAAATTACTTCGGCTACCATAAATCATCACCAACGATCCTTTACCACAACAAACTAAACCCAATCACTTTTAAATTACAAAAAAATGCTACTAACCATAGCAAACTATGCCAAACTCACCTAAATTACTTCGGCTATCAAAAATCACCCCCAACTACACTTTACAGCAACAAACTAAGCCCAATCACTTTAAAATTACAACTATCCCTTAGAACAACAAACCAAACCATGTCATCTTAAACTTACAAAAAAAAGTGTGCAAATCATAACAAACTATGCCAGACTCACCTAAATTACTTAGGCTACTCTAAATCATCACCAACTCACCCTTACCACAACAAACTAAACCCAATCATTTTTAAATTACAAAAAAATACTAGTAACCATAGCAAACTATGCCAAACTCACCTAAATTACTTCGGCTACCATAAATCATCACCAACTAACCCTTACCAAAACAAACTAAACCCAATCACTTTTAAATTACAAAAAATGCTACTAACCATAGCAAACTATGCCAAACTCACCTAAATTACTTCGGCTATCAAAAATCACTCCCAGCTACACTTTACAGCAACAACCTAAGCCCAATCACTTTAAAATTACAAAAAAATGCTAAAAATCATAACAAACTATACCAGAATCACCTAAATTACTTCGGCTAACGTAAATCACCCCCAACTATCCCTTACCACAACAAACCAAACCATATCATCTTAAAATTACAAAAAAAGGTGTACAAATCATAACAAATTATGCCAGACTCACCTAAATTACTTCGGCTACTCTAAATCATCACCAACTAACCCTTACCACAACAAACTAAACCCAATCACTTTTAAATTATAAAAAAATGCTAGTAACCATAGCAACTATGCCAAACTCACCTAAATTACTTCGGCTACCATAAATCATCACCAACTAACCCTTACCACAACAAACTAAACCCAATCACTTTTAAATTACAAAAAAATGCTACTAACCATAGGAAACTCTGCCAAACTCACCTAAATTACTTCGGCTATCAAAAATCACCCCCAACTACACTTTACAGCAACAAACTAAGCCCAATTACTTTAAAATTACAAAAAAATGCTAAAAATCCTAACAAACTATACCAGAATCACCTAAATTACTTCGACTACCGTAAATCACCCCCAACTATCCCTTACCACAACAAACCAAACCATATCATCTTAAAATTACAAAAAAAGGTGTACAAATCATAACAAATTATGCCAGACTCACCTAAATTACATCGGCTACTATAAATCATCACCAACTAACCCTTACCACAACAAACTAAACCCAATTACTTTTAAATTACAAAAAAATGCTAGTAACCATAGCAACTATGCCAAACTCACCTAAATTACTTCGGCTACCATAAATCATCACCAACTAACCCTTACCACAACAAACTAAACCCAATCACTTTTAAATTACAAAAAAATGCTACTAACCATAGCAAACTATGCCAAACTCACCTAAATTACTTCGGCTATCAAAAATCACCCCCAACTATACTTTACAGCAACAAACTAAGCCCAATCACTTTAAAATTAGAAAAA